>JAECWJ010000310.1:0-266097 GCA_018150375.1 Drosophila sturtevanti
CGACTTTAATCTTTTCATATATTCGTTCGTTCAACCTAGCTGGTCGTGTTTTTTTTTGGCGCTCTCACTTTAAATCATTCGGTCTATTTTTTAATTCATTTTTCTTAAAAATATAAATATTCTTGTGCACCACATTGTGAACTGTATTAAATTCTTGCGTTTTGTTTGTTTTGAAGCATAAATCAAAGTTATTTTACTTTTTGCTTTTAAAACTAACAACAAAACCGAAAAGTTTTGTTGTTGTTTACGAATATTGTTTGATTTCTGTCTCCGCTTTGTTTTGCATGCACTCGCGCTCTCCCGCTTATTTTGGTGTTGTGTTGTTTGTGGCTGCCTTGATCTTTTGCTCTCAAATTTCGCTTTTTTCTTGTCTCTTTCTTACGTATTGCCAGTGATAGCGCCCGTTACTCTCGCGCGTCGTTTAATCTCGCGTTCGGCATTTCAGTTAGTGTTGCGCGCTCTTAATTATACTAACTCTCTTCTCTTTCTTTGTGAGTGCAAACTGCAGTAGCTTAACCTTACATGTTAACCCTGGGTTTGTATACGCCTTTTTAATAAAAATTTAAAAATTCTCTTTAATTCTTTTATTTTATTAATAACACTTATTAATAAAAATTAATAAAGAAATGTCGGTCTGCTCATATAAACAGTGCCCACATCCCCAGAAATGCCAGGGAAGATTTTTTGCTTTGTTGGCTGTGTGACAATGTAATGCACTTTAAGTGTGCCGGTTACACTGTCAAGGTAAAGGACAGTCTTGGCATTGGTAGAGGCCTGAAATGGAGCTGTGAGGCTTGCCGTGATACCGAAATGGGAGATGCGTGTTTTCATGAGGCGGACTCGTGAAGGATTTAAAACCGTTTCGACTGGTCTTAACAAGCTTCGGGATGAGTTTTCATTTTGGAAACTCAGTTTAGTAGTTTCAAACTGCTAAACGAATCCCCGAAGCGGAAGAAGACCATCCCTAGGAACTTATCCCCGGGTCCGCCAGCATCTCTTATCGCCATCTCGAACACTCTCAGTTGTCCAACTACGCCGAATGTACAGCAGCTGATATCTTTTAAAAGTCCGATACCATCTGTTAGTGAGGATCCCATTGCCATTTCCCCAGGTATTGGTGTTCCACTAGCTACCAAGATATCAGGTGTAGTTTCCGAAACGTCCGGGGAATATCCTCTTCTAGGGTTATTCCCAACCAAATACTGACGAGAGGTGCTCGTAAAGCATTGGCTGCCACGGCAGCCTCAGTACAAAATGCTGCGGCTGCTACCACAGTCAGTTTGTCAGCGTGCTCTTCGGTATCCCACCTAAAAACAAATATTTGTTTCGAGGCTTGACCCTAATACGACATCAGAGGATGTTTTGGCCCATATCCGGGCACGAATTCCTGCCTCGAATTTAGAGGTGGAAAAATTTAAATTTTCATACACCCGGACATTTCGTCCTTTAAGATAAGTGTTCCGCCAAATCATTTTGAACGAATCTGTAGAAGTGATTTTTGGCATCTTATAGTAAAAGAGTATACGGCAAAAAGAAAAATCGGCCTCCGATTCGACTGCCTTCTGCACCAACGTTAGTTACTAATAAATCTAAAGCTTCCTATCTTCCGGCACGTCAGCATCTGCTCGCATGCCAAAACTAACTTCATCCCTCACTCTGGCTTATCAGAATGTTAGAGGGCTAACGATCTAAGCTGTCTAAACTCTATGTAGACAGCGTATCCTTTAACTTTCATATTCTTGCCTTTACTGAGACGTGGCTGAAGCCAGACATTCCTGATGCTTCAGTTCTTGGCACTAATTTTCAATTTATAGGAGAGATCGGACAATCCGCACTGGTGGTGGTGTGTTAATTGCTGTTGATTCAGCCCTTCCATCTGAACTAATGCAGTCATCTTTCACTCCATGAAATCGAATTCATTAGTGTTAAGATCTTGTTTAAATCATTTTGCACCTGTGTTACTTGTTCGTATATCCCACCTGTGTCCGATTTGGAAATATACAATAAACACTTGCACGCCATTCATGCTGTTTCCGCAGTGATGTCCGATAGAGATTCACTTATCGTTCTTGGAGATTTTAATCTCCCAGATATTTCATGGGTCCCTGATGCATCGTCCATGATGCTGCCCTCCTGTCACATTGCTTCGTTGATGGTCTTTTGGCTTATCCCTAAGCCAGATAAATCCTGTGCGTAATTCACATGAGAAATTACTTGATCTCATATTTGTATTGGATTCCGCCAACAGTGTTGTTTCCAGGATTGACCCACTGGTTCTTCCAGAAGACAAATTTCATCCTACAATAAATGCCATTGACCTTTCATTTCAAGAGCCGATTTCTTGTGCTAATTCTGACGGGATTCCTGGGGGGGTCTAAGATTTGTGCTGATGCTTTATGCAAGCCTATTCATAAGTTATTCTCCTTGTCTGTTGAAACATCCTCTTTCCCAATTATGTGGAAGGAATCTTTTATCATCCTTCCACAAAAATGGTAATAAGTCTAATGTGCCAAATTATAGGGTATTTCCAAATTGTCCGCGATTCCAAAAGCTTTTGAGAAAATAATAACTTCTCAATTGCAACATTTCTGTACATCTATAGTTTCGCCCACACAGCATGGTTTTGTGAAACGTAGATCTACAACCACTAACCTTTAGAATTCACATCATTAACGATCAAAGGGTTTGAAGAAGCCAAGCAAACTGATGTCATATATACTGACTTCAGTAAAGCTTTTGACTCTGTTAACCATAAGTTACTACTTTTTAAGCTCAACGAAATTGGATTTCCCACTTCATTACTGAATTGGATTCGTGAGTACTTAACAAACAGAACACAGAAAGTTCTTTTTAAGTCTTCTTATTCAAAACGCATCAATGTGACATCCGGGGTCCTCAGGGTAGACATCTGGGTCCACTGCTCTTTACCCTCTTCATTAACGATCTTCCCTCCGTCATGTTACATTCTCGAGTGCTAATGTATGCTGACGATGTTAAGCTATGCCTTAGTTATAAAGATATGGTTTCGCCCAGTCGATTACAGGCTGACCTTAACAATTTTCAGTGTTGGTGTCAACACAATCGTTTGAATTTAAACACTGCAAAGTGTAAGGTTATGACATTTAATAGAAACTGTCCTCAACTTATAACCTATTTCATAAATAATTCTCCATTAGAACGTCTAAATGTAATGAACGATTTGGGTGTACTTATGGACCATAAATTGACTTTCAACTCCCATGTTTCCACAATTGTTGGCAAAGCAATGGGTGTTCTCGGATTTATAAAGAGATGGTCAAAAGAATTTGACGATCCTTATACTACAAAAATCCTCTTTACCTCTTTGGTCCGCCCCATTTTGGAATACGGATCTTGAGTTTGGTCCCCCAATATGAGTCACACCAAATGAGAATTGAATCTGTGCAAAAGCAGTTTTTACTATTTGCTCTTCGTGTGGTCTGAACTGGGATCACAATGTCAAGCTTCCTCGTACTCGAGTAGGCTTCTTTTGATTAACCTTCCCTCCCTTACTAACCGTAGAATAATGCTTGGCGTAGTTTTTATGCACAAGCTCCTAAATGGTGATGTAGACTCGCCTGATCTATTGACCCAAGTAGAATTCTCTGTACCTTTCAGGCCTACTAGAAACTATCTTCCCTTATTCCTTAAACGCTGTACCACTAACTTTTCTTTGCATGAACCCTTTCGAGTTCTTTGTTCTGACTACAATCGCCTTTACCGACTGATCAGTTCAGAGATCTCTCTTCCTATGCTAAAAGCGTCTATTCTTTCCTATCTAGCTCGTAATTAGCTGTAGTTTTCGTTTACTTGTCTGTTTGTTTGTGTTCCCGCGACTCGTGCCGTACGTTATGCGGCTTGCGCCCCCTCGGTCGGTTGGGCGGGAGGAGGGCACAATTTGCATCCGTTGGGATTCGCGCGAAAAAAAAAAAAAAAAAAAAAAAAAATAAATAAATATCCCTAATACCAAAAACCAAAACATAGACCTAACCACACTATTCTCACAGATATCAGAATGGTGCGATTACTCTGGAGCGCAATTATCCCCTATGAAATGCAAACACCTACACATTTGTCGCAAACACAACTGCTCATGCCACATCCTTACATCTAACCATCAGTTAACAAATGTTAACTGCTTGAAACTCTTAGGCATCCACATCAACAATAAATACAACTTTCACGACCACATACATAAAATCCCTAAAAGCTTCGTTAGAAAAAAAAATCCACATTGTAAAATGCCTATCAAACCACAAATTCAACTGCCATACCTCCTCCCTGATTAACGTCACCAAAGCAATAATATTGTCAAAAATTGACTACTGCCTCCCTTATTTGGACATGCCCCTTAATCTACCATCCGACCCCTTAATTCAATCGCCAACTCTGCAATAAGAATATCACTAGGTGCCTTCAGAACCACTCCTGTCAACAATATGCTTCACGAAGCTCAAATACCCCCACTACACATACGAAATCAAATTGCCACAGCTAAACTCTGCAAATCACTAACAAACTCACACAACTCCCCAATCATCAACATAATAAAAAACTATAAACAAAATAAAAAAATTAAATACCAATCAACAATAGACAGAATCATCAGCACTGGCAAAGTCTTCGATATCCCACACAAACATTATCCCAGAAACCCAATAATACATACCCCACCATGGCACCTAAACACTCTATTAACGGACTCCTCTCTCAGAAAGTATCTAAAAACCTCAACTCCTCCTCTCATATACAACAAATTATTTAAACAAATCCTTGACGACAACAAAAAATACAAAACCATATTCACAGACGGCTCCCAAATAAACAATATCACATCTTACGCCATAACCAACGAACACAACATAATAAAATCAGGATTACTACCAATTTACTCAACAGTTTTTTCAGCTGAAATCATTGCGATCACAGAAGCCCTCAATATTTTTAAAAACAAGCCCGGCAAATATGCCATATACACCGACTCCCTCTCAACCATAGACGCAATAGAAAACATCAACAACTCATCCTATTATCCATCCTTCATCCGAAACACACTCACCAAATACCAACCAAAATTTAAAATCATCTGGATCCCCGGCCATGTAGGCATTAAGGGTAACGAGTTAGCTGACCTTGCTGCGAAAGATGCAACCGGTCTTCCACTCATCCTAACCCCAAATCATAACGCTCAAGACTTAAACAAATATTCTAAAAAACTCCCCTCAAAACACTTACAAAAAACACAATACACAACACATCAAACTGGTACCAAACACTTGACCCGCAGGAATACAAAGCCCCAAAAAACACGTCGAGATCCCAACAAATTAAAATCACAAGACTTAGACTTGGTCACACCAACATCACCCACCAACACTACCTCGACCCAAAATTAAATTCTGCATGTCCATTCTGCAATAGTACACAAATAACATTATGCCATATCCTAAAAGAATGTCAATCCCTAAAAACCTCTTATAATAAAATATTCAAAAATCTTGACCCAATCCAACTCCTATCCCAACCAACACCAAATAATGTAAATATTATCCTTAAGTTCCTCACGCAAACAAAAATTGTAAACCAAATATAATTACAACAAGAGAGTCGAAGGCCCAAGCAGCCAGCACTCTATAATTAAGTTAGCTATATAATTTTACATTGTAAGTTAACTGTACATAAATAAATAAATAAATAAAATAATTAAATGTAATATTCTGATCTTAAGAGAAACTTACAAGATTGGACAAAGAAGTTCCTTTATTATTTTATTTTAAGAACATGTTACTCGATGACTGGACAAAGAAGTTCCTCTATTATTTTATTTTAAGAAAATGTTACAAAATGAATTTTAAGCATTTAGTTAATTTTAAGACTTTAAATATATATTGGAATATGGAATGCATATTGTTTTAGATTTATGTTGGACTGAAATATTATTAATTTTGTAAAATGAAATAAAAAACAAATGCAATGGGAAAAACCTTATTTTTATACCCTTGCAGAGGGTATATTAATTTTGGTCAGAAGTTTGCAACGCACAGAAGGAAGCATCTCCGTCTATATAAAGTATATATATTCTTGATCAGCATGAATAGCCGAGTCGATATGACCATGTCCGTCTGTCCGTCTGACCGTCTGTCCGTCTGTCTGGATCAACAGCTTCTCCTCCGAGACCATAAGAGCTACAGAGCTGAAATTTTCAGCATAGGCTCCTTTTTGCTGCAGGCATTGTATATCTCGGAATCATCCCGATCGGACGACTATATCATATAGCTCCCATAGGAACGATCGGTCAGGAATAAGCTTTATCCTCAATAACTCTGTTGTTTTTCAACCGAATGCCACGAAATGTGATATTTGTGAGTTTAATATACTTCTTAATACTTCAATCAAGTTTTATCAGAATCGGACGACTATATCATATAGCTCCCATAGGACCGATCAGTCATGAATAATGCTTATCCTCAATAACTCTGTTAGTTTTTCAACCGAATGCCACGAAATTTGATATTTGTTAGTTTAATATACTTCTTAATACTTCAATCAAGTTTTATCAGAATCGGTTGGCTATATCATATAGCTGCTATAGGAACAATCGGTACAAAAAAGTTTTGTATGAAAAATTTTTTTTCTCAAGCTCAAAATTTTGAATTTGTTAATTTGGTATGTTTAATTTACAATAATGCTTCTGGTGAATTATATAGAGAAAATCTGCAAGAGTATAAGAACTTCGGCACGGCCGAAGTTAGTCCATCTTTGTAGTTTCTATATTTAATAAGTCAATTATTATTATTATTTTTACATATTGCATATTATATTTTAAATTGCCAGGCGATTTATTTGTTATGGTATTTATAGTGGTATTTTGTAAAATATGAAATAGTATTTTATAGTATATTTTTGAGGCCAAATTGGTATTTCTCGTTTGGTCCGGCGCGGTCACGCTGCTCTTTAACTACCCAAAAGTTATGGAAATGCTGCCCCAATCGCTTGACATCAACCCTAGAGAAAATTTTTGGAGTTGGTTGGATCGACTTAAAACAACGGCTTTAGGAAGAGTGAGCGAAAATTGGCCAAGAATTTAGAAAAAAAATTATCCAAAAAATTCAAAAATCCTTAAGAAAATATCAACAACAATAAGGATTAAACCACATAATAAATAAATTTTTTTTTTTTTTTTATTTAATTTAGGGGACTGCAGTATAAGAAGAAAAACCGAATATTAATGTTGCACGAATTTGCAGTTTTTTTGTTTTTGTTAATTATCTGTTTTAGTTTAAAATAAATATTGTGTTGTTGTACCTCTATGTAAAGGTAATACAACCAACTTTAGCTTACCATTTTAACTTTTTCTGTTTTACTTAATTTTAGAAGAGTTATTTGCGTTTAAAGTTGAACAAAATAAAAACCGAATATTAATGTTATTCCCTGTATACATATATGTGAAGTAGTGTGGCACTAGGGACCTGCATACTCTCCCATCACTGGTAAATCGTTGTCGAAAGGCACGAAATGGATGGAAGGGCAGAGGATGAGAAAAGGCGGCGGAGAGGAGTCAGTCGAAAGGAAGAGTCGACGGTAGAAAGTTGATATAGAAAGTTAGATAAGAAGTCGCAGTCGTCTAGTTAAGTGAACATAAAAAGTCGAATACCAAGTTTAGCACTAGAATTCCGAAATTGATCAACTTAGATAAATAAACATTCAACTTATTATTATAAATAAACATTCAACTTATTATACATCTTTACATTTGGGGGCTCGTCCAAGTCTGAGTCTGATCAACGGTTTGATGAAATTCTGGTGTTGTGCTTTTATTAACCTAAACGTGAATTTAAAGTTTATTTGTTTCAAGCAATTCAACGTTTAAAATAGCGATCGAATGGTGAAAAATAGTTGAAAGAGTGGAGAAGAAAAAATAAAACTATAACCGATGACGACAAGAACGCCGGAAAGTATAAAGAAAACTCGAAGGTCTGCAAGAACAAAATTGGTATTAGAAACAGTTACAAGTTCGGAGTCGACAAAAAGAACGCCAAAAAAGAAGACGCAGAAAGAGACGATTAGTGAGACGAAAGAATACGTTGAAGGAAGAAAAGAAAATCGAGAAGCAAACGAAGAGCAAGAAATTGAAGTGGAACCAGTAATTGGAGTGGATCCATTAATAGAAATCGAACCAGTAAACAAAGTCGAAGTAGTTAAGAAAATAGAATCAACGAACGATATGGCGAACAATGAAATTCAAGCACAACTGCAGCAAGTAATGCAACTGCTAATGTTGAAAATTCAAGCCGACGAACAGAGGGTAAATAACACTGCAGACCCACCGATTAATTTCGAAAAAGTAGTTGGCGAATTTAATGGAGAAGGGGTCAGGAGATGGTTTGAAATTTTTGAATATAATGCTGAAGCATATGAGCTGAATGATAAACAAAAATATTCACAGGCCAGAGGCAAGATGTGCGGCGCCGCGAAGCTATTCTTGGAATCGGAAAGAGTGAACAATTACACGGATTTAAAAAATCGCTTGATCGAAGAGTTTGAGTGTGAACTAAACAGTGCCGAAGTTCACCAACAACTAAGAGAACGTAGAAAGCTCAAGCAGGAGTCAATGCAGGAGTATATCCTCAATATGAGAAAAATTGCATCATATGGTAATGTTGAAGAATCTTCTGTGTTGCGTTACATAGTCGACAATTTGTACATTAAAAATGAGTTCAAAGCTGGCTTATATGCATGCAAAACATATAAATCTCTCAGAGAAATGTACGAAATTATGGAACAGATGTCGAAAGCCGAAACCAATAGCAATAGCACAGCTAAATCAGAAGCAGTAGCAAACAAGCAACAAACCAAAAAGCAAAATTGCTTCAAGTGCGGATCAGCTGATCATAAAATAAAAGACTGTAAGGCCGAAATAAAATGTTTTAAATGCAATGGGAACGGACACTATGCTCGAAACTGTCCTCAAAAAGATGAAAATGTGCGAAACATAATTGATCAAAGCCGTGTAAAGAATATGTTTGTTAATGGAGTTGCAGTCGATTTTCTTGTGGATACAGGATCGGATGTTTCAATTGTGACTGAGACCATTGTGAAGCAGTTGAATAACATCGATGTACACAATAGTGCAGCAATGTTGAGTGGCCTAGGTAAAAAACAAACAAAGCCGAGAGGATTCTTTACGGCCAATGTAGAAGTTGACGGACTGCAAACGGAGCAAAAGTTCTTGATCGTACCAGATAACGCAGTGGATTGCAAAGCTCTAATCGGACACGATTTTATTGGAAAATTTAACTTTTCTTACACGGACAAAGGGTTCACATTCTCAAATGATCAAATTAGAGAGCACGATGATAAGCAGGAGTCAAACGTATATAACATATTCGAAGTTGCCAGTGTGTATGCAGTGCCACCACGATATCAAAGCGCAGTTGAAGAAATGATCGAAGGTGTGAACAAGCAGAAAGTTCAACAGGAGATGCAGTGTCCAGTAGAGTTGAAGATCACCCCAGATTCAACAATGGTATCATTCCATCAGGCGCCGGCACGATTGTCTATGTGCGAGGCAGCGTCCGTTAAGAAGCAAGTGGACGAATGGCTTATCGATGGAATAATACGGAAGTCGACATCTAATGTGGCAAGCAGAGTAGTCGTTGTCCGAAAGAAGGATGGTACACCAAGGATTTGTGTTGACTATAGAAAGCTAAATAGTATGACGTTGTCCGACCGTTTCCCGGTCCCGCTGATGGAAGAAGTGCTGGAAAAATTACAGTCGGCGGCATATTTTTCAGTGTTGGACTTGAAGAACGGATTTTTCCACGTGCCAGTAGAAGAGTCTAGCAAGCATTTAACTGCCTTTGTCACGAAAGAGGGACTTTTCGAATTTAATAGAGCGCCGTTTGGGTTCAAGAATTCGCCAGCAGCGTTCATAAGGTTCGTCAACTACGTTTTTCAAGATCTAATCAACGATGACGTAATGCAATTGTACATGGACGATATTATAGTGTATGCACCATCTGTTGAAGAATGTATGATTAAAACAGAAAACGTATTAAAACTGGCCGCACAATACAAATTGAAGATCAATTGGAAAAAATGTAGCTTCTTACAGTCGAGCATTAATTTTCTTGGACACGTTGTTAGCGCTGGAAAAATTGGACCAGGCAAAGAAAAAACAGATGCCGTCAGCCGTTTTGGAACGCCGAAAAATGTGAGAGGCGTACAGTCCTTCCTCGGACTCACTGGATTTTTTAGAAAATTCATTAAAGGATATTCCCAAATTGCACGGCCACTGACTAATCTACTCCGGAAGGATGCAAAGTTTTTTATTGGTCCAGATGAACTCGCAGCATTGCAGAAGTTAAAGGAATTACTGACGAGTGAACCAGTTTTACATCTGTATTCCAGAGATGCCCCTACTGAACTCCATACAGATGCTTCACAGATGGGATTTGGTGCGGTGTTGCTTCAAACTTTTGACGATAAACTCCACCCGGTGTACTTTTGGAGTAAAAAGACGTCTGCCTCAGAAGCTCAACGCCACAGTTACATACTAGAGGCAAAGGCTATGTATTTGGCATTGAGAAAGTTTCGTCACTATTTGATTGGAATTCATTTTAAATTGGTAACGGATTGCTCCGCTTTTAAGCAAACCTCAAAAAAGGAAGACGTACCAAGAGAGGTTACTTCGTATGTGTTATATTTGCAAGATTTCTCTTGCGATATTGTTCATAGGCCGGGAAAAAATATGCAACATGTTGATCACTTAAGCCGCTACCCACAGTCGATTTATAACATCACTGCAGAAGTGTCAGCACGAATAAAAAAGGCGCAGAGCAATGACGACCATATAAAAGCCGTAGTGGTGATTCTCCTGAAGCAGCCGTATGAAAACTACAAACTAAAAGGCGGCTTATTGTACAGATCAATCGATGGCAACGATTTGATAGTTATACCAAAGCTAATGGAAAATGAGATAATACGACAGGCGCACGAAGTTGGTCACTTTGCTACCCGCAAGACTATACACTATATACAACAGCAGTATTGGATCCCACATTTGGAGCGTAAGGTGTCAAATTTTATAGCTAATTGTATTCGTTGTATTATTCACAGCAAGAAACTTGGTAAACAAGAGGGTCTATTACACGTTATAGACAAAGGAGACACGCCCTTACAGACGTTGCACATCGACCATTTGGGGCCAATGGATTCAACATCCAAATCTTACAAGTATATTCTTGCGATGGTCGACGGATTTTCTAAGTTTGTTTGGCTTTTTACAACAAAGTCAGCAGGCCAAGAGGAAGTAGTCAAGAATCTCACGGAATGGTCTAACACATTTGGTTTTCCGAATCGCATTGTGAGCGACCAAGGTGCAGCCTTCACGTCCAACGCATTCGAAGGATTCCTCACCGAAAACAAGGTGGAACATGTCTGCACAACTACAGGAGTTGCTCGAGGAAATGGGCAAATTGAGCGGGTGAATAGATCTATACTGGCTGTCATATCAAAGTTGTCCACAGACGAACCAGGAAAATGGTACAAATACGTTCCGCAGGTGCAAAAGGCACTGAACTCTCAGATTCATGCATCTACAAAAGTATCACCGTTCGAGCTGATGTTTGGAACAAAAATGTATGCAAATGCAGAAGATAGAGTTTTATCAACGATAAACGAAGAGTTCATCACACAGTTCAACACGGATCGCGACAATCTGCGTAACGAGGCAAAGAAAAACATTGAAGAAGCGCAAGTGGCTTACAAACGCAATTACGACAAGAAACGCAAGCAGGATCATGAGTACAATCTAGGCGATCTGGTCGCTATCAAGCGAACCCAATTTGTAGCAGGCCGCAAGTTAGCTGGAAGTTTTCTTGGACCATATGAAGTCACAAAGATTAAAAGGCACGGTCGCTATGGAGTACGTAAAGCTGCCCAAGTGGAGGGACCGAACGAAACAAGCACCAGTTCTGATAATATGAAGCTATGGAGGTACATTGCTAACAACGACGACACTCTGTCATCTGGGACAGATGACGATGAGCAGGATGGCCGAATGTGAAGTAGTGTGGCACTAGGGACCTGCATACTCTCCCATCACTGGTAAATCGTTGTCGAAAGGCACGAAATGGATGGAAGGGCAGAGGATGAGAAAAGGCGGCGGAGAGGAGTCAGTCGAAAGGAAGAGTCGACGGTAGAAAGTTGATATAGAAAGTCAGATAAGAAGTCGCAGTCGTCTAGTTAAGTGAACATAAAAAGTCGAATACCAAGTTTAGCACTAGAATAGAATCCGAAATTGATCAACTTAGATACATAAATAAACATTCAACTTATTATTATAAATAAAATTCATTCAACTTATTATACATCTTTACATATATACGGTTTAATGATATTCCAAATAAAATATCTTTATAATTAAATTAAAAATGCAATTAAATATATTTATTTTTATTTTTATTTTTATTTATTTATATAACCAAATTTTTTCTTAGTACTACGTCCGCATCGGGAATGGCACCCGCATCGGGGATACCACCCGCATCAGAGATGGCACCCGCTTCGGGGATGTCACCCATGTTGTGTTGCTTGGCAGCAACACCGGACAGTTACCCACTTTACGGGCTTTGGCCTTAAGGCGCCGACTGCTGCTTCCTTACAGTCCTAATTGTACCTACCCCTTTGGCCTTTTTAATTCTCGGTGCCACTTCTTCGTCAGCGGGGGGATTGGCGGTGACCACCTTTTCACCCGTCCCAATAAAAAAGTTTAATGTCTGGAATAAAAATTTACAAAAAGTATTTGTATCTGACGCCGACAAAAGTATAATTGAAATTGGCAACTTCACCAACGGAAATAGTATAGGTATTTATAGTATAGGTATATAATAAAATTCCTTTAAAAAATACTTTTCGCAGAAACACCAGGGATAACTTGCCACTTAGATTGCTTATAAATGGCATCTGGCCATTTAACAACTTTTGACAATATATAAATTGAATTTTCTCAAAATCCCTATTATAGATTTTGCTGAAATTTTCCTGGTATAGAAAATTATGCTTATTCTAATGAACTACCGTACATTGCGTGAGAATTCAAAATAGTTAGCGACGGTTTATTCCATCCCTTGCAGGATGTTTATATAAGTCGATAGCTGACCGCCATTGATTTCGATACTTTGACATATTTATCAAGAAATATTAATAATGAATTTTCTCAAAATCCCTATTATAGATTTAGCTGAAATTTTCATAGGAGATATAGAAAATTTTGCTTAATCTAATGAACTACCGTGCATTGCTTGACAATTCAAAAAAGTTGGCGACGGTTTTTTTCCATCCTTTGCAGCATGTTTATATAAGTCGATAACTGAACTCCGTTAATTTTGATTTATTGATGCTGATTGACAAAATATGTATGGGTTTTCTCAAATTCCCTATTATAGATTTTGATAAAATTTTGTCAGAAGACATATAAAATGATGCTTGATTGAATGCTCTACCGTGCATTTCTGTACACGAGCTTGGAGTTTTGCAATTTATATATAAATTTAAGTAGATTCCATATGGACACACGGCAGGATAGCGATTTACTACGAATTTCTAAACTATTTAAACAATCGCTAAACTATAATGAATACATTGATAAATTAGAATTTGATTTATTTTAGTATTTATTTGCAATTTGTGATATTATATGCAAAATGAATGATGTTGCTTAAATTCAAATGTTCGCGGTTGTTGGCAGAACTAATTCTGGTGACTGGTTCTCTACACTGGTTCCGATTTCGGAGTTGGCGCTTTCTTTATCAGTGATTTTCAGCCAAGCAAGACACCCATACATTTTGAGGTTTTTCTCCAAAATGTTGTTATAGATTTTGCCTAAATTTGGCTGAGTTATCACTGAATATGTGGGGCTTATCGTGCATTGCTTGACAATTCTTATGAGTCGAGTTATTTGATTAACAGTGGCAATGCAATTTTTTTGACTGTTTTTGTATGGGGCAAATCCATAGGTGAAAACTTTGTTATAGATTTTGTTTAAATTTGGTGGAGCTATTGTTGGATATGTGGAGCACAATCTAAGATACCGTGCATTGCTTGACAATTTCGGTGACTGAAAATATACTCGAAAATGTGGGGAGCTGATGTTGTCATGGTCAAAATTATGCTATTTGCAATGACAGAAACTGGATAAAAATTAATGAAAACAATAGATAATGCTATTATTTATAAATTTAAACTTTATTTTGTTTGAAAAAGTTAGTTAATAGCTAAATATTTGAAAACAAAAAAATCAAAAAAAGTTAACATTTCGTTAACAGCGACCGTCGCTAACTTGACGTACATCAACCCAGCAAGCATTTTTGAAGTTAACAGAGCATGATTGAGTCTTTTATGAGTCGCGCGACGATTGAAAATAGTCATATTTGCGCTCATTTTCTGATCATAAAAGACTGTTCTGTCGGGAGACAATGGTACTCTAACCGCGACTCATCTTGATGAGTCGCTTATGATTCTTTTTATACCCTGTACCCATAGGGTTCAAGGGTATATTAAAGTCGCTAAAATGTATGTAACAGGCAGAAGGAAAATTTTCCGACCCCATAAAGTATATATATTCTTGATCAGCATCAACAGCCGAGTCGATATGACCATGTCCGTCTGTCCGTCTATCCGTCCGTCCGTATGAAAATCGAGATCTCAGAGACTATAAGAGCTAGAGCAACCAAACTTGGTGTCAACATCCGTCTAGTGTCTACGCTGATCAAGTTTGTTTTCAATTTTTGCCACGCCCACTTCCGCCCCCGCAAATTAGAAAAAACTATAACTTGAGTTCTATTAGAGCTATCATATTCTTTTTGGTAGATTCAATTATATAGCCAATATGTACCATCTGACCGAATTTGACCGAAATCGGTCAATAAATATCGGAGATAATAAGTATATATGTTTTGTACTGAAATTCTATGGGCAGCGGCAGCTGAAATGTGTGAGCGAGATAGCATGCGCACGTTACATTCATTTGTACCGAATGACGCATTAGTTTCGTTCACTGAAATGAGTGACCGAGAAAGCATGAATTTGGTGTTTCGGCTTGCTAGGAGAATTTTGTAAAATAATTTATATTCAATTAATGGGGATTTGGATGGAGTTTGAGTTTATAAAATATATCTCTTATTGGTACAGGGTATACTCTAAGTCGGCAGGGACGACTTGCTTACTTCATTTTAATCATAAAAGTCTTCCACGAGTCATCTTTTAATCATAAAAGAGTCTTCCACGAGTCATAATTTAATCATTTCTGACTCATATTCGAATGAAATTTTAAATAATTTGCAATGAAAATATTTTTTTTTTAATATAATTTTCATTTACTATACATATGTTATCTTAAAAAATAACAACAAAATAAGTAAATAGATATTCAAAACAAAACATAGAAATTCAAAACAAAAAATAACAAAAAACAGTAATAGAAATTCATAATGTAGGTAATAACAAAAATATTTACAATATTATTTACATGTATTACTCTAAACGCCTACGCTTCGCCAGCCTGTCATTGGCATGGACAAAATGCTTTTGTAGCACCGTATTCAAATCTTTGTCCGTGCATTTATATTTTTCATTGGTAATATCTAAAAGGGAAAATATTAATTAATAAAAAATATTTTAAATATTTTCCAAAATAATAGATACTTTTTATTACGGTTACAATGCACCTTTCTGCTTAGGGTTTAATTTTCGTCCCCTTCCAGCTGTATTCGGAAGCTACCTTGTCCGAAAAAACTATTCTGATCGCAGCTCTAATAAATTGTGTGGGACCATCTCCTCCAACTTTCGATATTAGACGTTTCTAAACATATTAATTAAAAAGAATAAAAAAAAATTAAAATAAAATAAAATATTAATATCTGTTTATGTAGTATTTACGAACTGCCTAAGTTGAATCTCATTTTTTTTGCACTTCCTCATCAAATGCTGCTACTTCACTAATAGCACTGAGGGGAAGTTTTGGGATGTCCGAGAATAAGACATCAGAATTAAAATCTGTGTTGTTTTTTCTGTTTTCCGTTTTAACAGAGATAACCTTCTCTGTCAACTTTAAGAGTCCCCGTTTAATCGACTCTTTTAAAGCAGTTATTTCTGCTTTCAAATCGGAATTTAATAATTTTATCTCAGAAACCTCAGACCTCAACTGTTTAATTTCTTTCACCAAGTCTTGTAAAAGATTTAGGAGGTTTCCGGTCTCTGGTATCGTCAAGTTTGTCAATAAAAATGATGTGTTTATTAAAAATAATATTGGAAAATTTTTAATAAAAATATAGTACTTACATGTTGTTAAATTATTACTTGGAATATAATTCAATTCCGATGAAGTTATGTTATTGAAGGACATGGTGAAGTTGCGGTATGAAAAAATAGCTTCCGTCTAAGGAATCTCGCATATTATTTTATACATATTATTTTATTATTTATTTGATTTAAGCAAAATTCAATTGTATTATCGAAGGCTCGTAAGGCAGTTGCACAATATATATTAAAATCGCTTGATATTATTGGTTCCACGAAAAGTGGTGTCAAGCCATGTATTTCAGTCCCTACAAAAACTGAAAGATTCTCATTTTTCTTTATTTCTATTATTTTAAATATTTTATTATTTACCAAAACAAAAGTTGTTGGGCTCTTCCAAAGAAATGAAGACACCTTTTTAAAGAAATACTTGATATTTTATCAATTATGATCTTCCCAAAACTTATGTTTAATTCTTGCTCTAATTCCTTTCCCAAATGGTAACTCTTCTCAATTTGCCTTTTATAGATTTGAACTGCAACACTTCCTCCTTTTCGGACTTTCCTCTTGATTTGCTGCAGATAATTTTCAAATTTAAATGCACTTATGCCATCTAAGGCTCCAAAAAGTTTGGCATCTTCGTTGATGTGCAGCAAGGCATAAACATTGTATGTTAAAAAACACAAGTCAAACAACTCTGGTGTGTCAACAACAAATGATCTTAATAATTGAGCAGCAACAGAATTGTTTGACTTGCAGTCATGTATGTCCAAAAGTATCCTCATGGCCAACAATAATTTTAAAAAATGGCAATATCTGTTTCGACTCAAATTCTTTTTCAACACGACAAGCCCAGTGTATAATAAAAATTGCCTAAGCTCTGTTGCCTTCCATCTGTCTAGGTCTTTTAAGCTTCGAGGTTTCCTTTTAAATTCCCTCGGTATATTCTTTTTATTAAAAGTTAACTCCTCGGAAATCGATGTTATTTTCGTTGACACTAAGGAAAACTCGAAGCATTTTTTGTGAACCCAGCTTTTCAATAAAGTCCGCATTACGCCTAACAAACATTGTGCATGTGATCTAGGCAGCACTGGTACACTATGTCAATGTTTAGCATTTCTATTGGTGAAGATTGCTTCACATGGTGTTCCGGCTGCGCACGATTTCTAAAGGATTCATTGCTTCTCAACTCTATAGTATCACTACCTGGTGGAAAAACTAGGCGATGTTTGACCATTTGTTCCTTCTGAGTGCACCGCCCACAAGAAAAGTAACCACTATGTACCTTAGTGCCCAACACAAATGACTTCGCAGGCGCATCCATAGCGATACAGCGAATAATGATTTGAAACCACTTGTTGCCGAAAAGAAAACCTCCGCGAAGAAGAATTTGAAGTTCAGCGATGAACTCTTCAAGAAAGTTAAGGGCACAATGTGGCTTTGAGTTCCCTTCATAAACGCGAACAAGCCCAATAAGTTGTGCAACTTACACTTGTCAAAATTGGCCTAACTTGCGTGGTGCTGCTTTTAAATAATGGAAGTCCATCAATGCCAAAGTCTAAAATCAAATTTGGCAACTTCCAATCATTAGCGGTTAAAAAGTCCGACAAACATCTTTTAAGTCCATAATGGACATACATAGGTGCCGTCTCCAACTTTTCTTTCCACCACAGAGCAAGGCGTTTGCAAAACAGTTCTCGCATCTTTCGGAACTGAACTATCCCAGTTTCGCAATAATGACAACAGCGGATTGACTGCAATGAAACTTAGGTTGAACTCAGTGGCCCATTTAGCTAGTCCCTCACAAAGGTTAACTTCACTTTTCTTGCTACTGGCAAAAGACCCACTGTCACTGTCGCAAGACCCACTGTCACTGTCGCTTGAACTTTCAGCACTCTTATGATTATAATCAAAACTTTCCTTTGCCAAAATATCATTTGAATTGGCCTCACTTTTGGCGACGCGACGCAATTGTTTGACTGACATAATCACCTTTTTATACCCTTGCAGAGGGTATATTAATTTTGGTCAGAAGTTTGCAACGCACAGAAGGAAGCATCTCCGACTATATAAAGTATATATATTCTTGATCAGCATGAATAGCCGAGTCGATATGACCATGTCCGTCTGTACGTCTGTCTGGATCAACAGCTTCTCCTCCGAGATCATAAGAGCTACAGAGCTGAAATTTTTAGCATAGGCTCCTTTTTGCTGCAGGCATTGTATATCTCGGAATCATCCCGATCGGACGACTATATCATATAGCTCCCATAGGACCGATCAGTCATGAATAAGGCTTATCCTCAATAACTCTGTTGTTTTTCAACCGAATGCCACGAAATTTGATATTTGTGAGTTTAATATACTTCTTAATACTTTAATCAAGTTTTATCAGAATCGGTTGGCTATATCATATAGCTGCTATAGGAACAATCGGTACAAAAAAAAATTTGTATGAAAAATTTTTTTTCTAAAGCCCAAAATTTTGAATTTGTTAATTTGGTATGTTTAATTTACAATAATGCTTCTGGTGAATTATATAGAGAAAATCTGCAAGGGTATACGAACTTCGGCACGGCCGAAGTTAGTCCATCTTTCTAGTTATTTGTTACATTTACACTTCCACTTCAGTTGCACTTTCGCGATCGAATGACAAAATTTTCCTGTTTCGACATGTGCTGAAGAAAAAGTGCCGTTTAACTTGGACCGCAGCTTAGATAAGAATCGCTTTTGGATCAGCCAAGCAAGCAGAATATGAGTGCATAGTAACAAAGCAAAACCAAGCAATGATCATATTTTATTCAATTGCTTTGCATTTCGTTTTTGTATTTCAAACCAATCATACTTTGAGCATATGGAAGGGTCATATATGAGTCTTCTTTCGATCGCCCAGGAGATTAGTCGTTTTTTAATCGTCAAGGGGACTCAAAAAAGACTCATCAAGACGATTTCTGTTAAACAGTCTTCCAAATGCTTGCAGGGAAGAGTCAAGCACAAGTCGGACATCACTGTTATTTGAAGCACTTTTAATTATGTCCAGCAAGTTAGCAACAGTCGCTGTTAACGAAATGTTAACTTTTTTGATTTTTTTGTTTTCAAATATTTAGCTATTAACTAACTTTTTCAAACCAAATAAAGTTTAAATTTATAAATAATAGCATTATCTATTGTTTTCATTAATTTTTATCCAGTTTCAGTCATTGCAAATAGCATAATTTTGCCCATGAAAAAATCAGCTCCTCACATTTTGGAGTATATTTTCAGTCACGGAAATTGTCAAGCAATGCACGGTATCTCAGATTGTGCTCCACATATTCAACAAAGCTCCACCAAATTTAAGCAAAATCGATAACAACGTTTTTGAGAAAATCGCTTATCAGTTGGGTCACCTATGGATTTGCCCCATACAAAAACAGTCAAAAATATCAAAGAAGCTTACTTCGGCCGTGCCGAAGTTTGTATACCCTTGCAGATTAATTGATTACTTTCTCCGTCATATCGGATTCAAGATATTTTAAAAATTGGAAATATAAAATTTAAAAAAAATTTGAACCAAAAAAAGAATCAGTAAGAAAAAATTCGAGTTTGCCAACGGCCGGAGTTGAACCTCCGCTCACGACATTTCTAGAATCGATCTCTACCCATTGCGCTACCAAACTTAAAACTCACGGCCTCGCTATTTCGGTATACATTGCAAGCGCCCAGCTTCTCGCTCTCTAAAGTTTCTGACGAATTCTAGAAAACAACAACACAATACAAATAGTTTTCCGTCTCTTTCTGTTTCGCACTCAGCTTGTAGTTTTTTCAAGCACGTGTTCGCAAATATGTATGTATGTATGTATGTATGTTTATATTTTTCCATGTATGTTGTTTGTGTACGCATATATAAAAGCAAATATAAACGTATTTAATTGGCTGCATATGCATACATACTGATGCTGATGGGGGTTGATTCATTGATTTTATTGATTTATGTCGGTGTTTATTATCCGATCTGATTCAAACTTACTGATATGATGTAAAAGTATAATTCTCATCTGTTCACCAAATTTGGTTGAGATATCTTAAAAAACAAAAAAGTTTTTCTCACAAGAACTGTTTTGAACAACTCACATTTTGACCGAGGTACCTCTGATCTTTCCTATTTTTCTATAACTTATAGTTGTCCGATCCAACCAATCTTTAAACTTGATTTGCTTGAAACATCAACGGACAGAATGATATGACTTTTATTCACGTAGCTCAAAATTTAAGATCGATTAAGTATGTAGAAACAGACAGACGGACAGACGGACATGGTCATATCGACTCGGCTTTCGATGCTGATCAAGAATATATATACTTTATGGGGTCGGAAACGATTATTTCTATGCGTTACAAACATCTGACCAATTTTATTATACCCTCTGCAAGGGTATAAAAATTGCATTGCCACTGTTAATCAAATAACTCGACTCATATGAATTGTCAAGCAATGCACGATATGTCAAATTAAGCATAACCCACATATTCAGTGATAACTCGGAAAAATTCAATCAAAATCTATAACAACGCTTTGGAGAAAAATGCCAAAATGTATGGGTGCCTTGCTTGGATGAAAATCACTAATAAGGAAGGCTCCAACTCCGAAATCGGAACCAGTGTAGAGAACCAGTCACCAGAATTAGTTCTGCCAACAACCGCGAACATTTGAATTTAAGCAACATCATTTATTTTGCATATAATAGCACAAATTGAAATTAAATAATGAAATAAATCATATGCTAATTTATCAATATATTCGTAATGTTTTAGCGATTGTTTCAAAAGTTTAAAAATTCATAGTAAAACGCTATCCCGCCGTGTGTCCATATGGAATCTTCCTAAATTTATATATAAATTGCAAAACTCTAAGCTCGTGTCCAGAAATGCACAATGCACGGTAGATCATTCAATCAAGCATCATTTTATTTGTCTTCTGACAAAATTTTATCAAAATCTATAATAGGGAATTTGAGAAAACCCATACATATTTTGTCAATAGAATCAGCATCAATAAATCAAAATTAACGGAGTTCAGCTATCGACTTATAGAAACATATATTTTAGCAAAATCTATAAAAGGGATTTTGAGAAAATTTTTTTTTTATATTGTCAATAGTTGTTAAATGGTCAGATGCAATTTATAAGCAATATAAGTGGCAAGCTGTCCCTGGTTTCCCGCGAAATGGATTTTTCAAAGGAAAATTATTATATGGCAACCTCTTCACCTATACTATTTCCGTTGGTGAAGTTGCCACTTAATTTCACTAACAAATTTCAAGTGAAAAGAACATTTTGGCATATTTTTCATTTAATTAAATTTTTTTAAAATTGTGGACAACATGAGCGAGATGAGAAAAAGGTGAGTGATTCCCAATTTTTAGAAGCTTTAAACATTAAGTCGCAGTTTTGATATCAGTGAAAGATGTCGAATTTTTATGTTGTGTCTTACTAGTAGGATATGTAAATTTGTATACATAACATGTATTACGTATATTGTACACTTGGCCCTCGCTTAAAACAGGGGTTACGTTCAAAATTGGAAAAAAAATTGTTATTATTCAAGTTTGGTCTGTTTTTATTAAAGTTTCATACATTTGTTCAAAATTAACCAAAAGTTATTATGTATATGCCTTTAATAAATGCATAACATTCATATTTTCCAAATTAAAAGTAGGTATTAAATACAAAAAGGCGCTTCATATAATTAATTAACATGTTAAACTTTGTAGAAACTTAAAAATGTTAAAAAGTAAGATCATAGGTATTAATTTATATCCAATTTGAAATGCATTTGGTGGCATTTATAGTTTAAGCCAGTTTGTTTCAATATGTTTTTTTTTTTGGTGGCTCCTTATTAAAAAAATCAGTCATTTACGATTGTTTGCTGGCTTTTAAAGCTTCTTTATAGCACTCCTTATAAGGCAAAAGTATTTTTTCCAACTCTCTCTTAAACTTAAGTCGTCGTTCGATGACCGGATCTGAATTTAAGAAGCACGATTCCAAGCTGCTAGCATATGCGAATCCCTCTTGGAGCTTTTCTATCGTTAAACTAATCGGGTCGGTTTCTTCAGAGCTGCTGTCATCTGATTTCGAATTGTTTGCTTCATTCACAGCAATCTCAAGCAGTGATTCGTCATTAATTCCTTCATCTTCGAACAACTCTTGCAAATCATCATTTGCCATGTCGTCGAAACCTTCGCCTTCAATCAAGTGAGCAAGGACCAATATATCCTGGAAGCCACGTTTTGTCACTTCTATTTCACGGCTTTTAGCAACCTCTGGCATCTATTTAATGTTGACACCTTAATCTCTTTTAAAAATAAGTTTACTATTGAAAAACTGAATAGAACACCGATTTTATCTTTTATATAAGTTATATTTAGCACTATAACTTTAACTTTGGCAACACGAGCAACCACGTCTTATTCGCTTACAAAATCAGATCAAAGAGAAAGAAAAAATGTTAAGTGTGACCAAACTTCATGTCACTTAAAGTACTTAATCTAGTGTTCTAAAGTGTAATTTTTGTAAGTAGAATAGGGGTATTCCAACAGGCCCCCTCAAAAATTGCATTACTAAATAAACATAATTTTAATACATATTAATTCAAAAACTTATCTACTAATTGCTGTGGTTGGTGTGCCATCTGGGAAGTCTTATGTGATCCAGCATTCACTCTGAGGATACAGGGAAAACCCAGAAAAACCTGTATCGGATCAACTTAAAAATTGTTTACAAATTAAATTAAGAAATTCATTAACATAATGTTTAACAACTCAAAAGGTTTTCAAATTAAATAAACAAAAAAAAAAAATTTTTTGCCATCGAGAAACAGTTGATTTGTTTAGTCGTCTTCCAAAAGTCCCAATTTCTTTCGGAGTTCTACAAATTTTCCGACTGGAAGCGGCTTTGTAAAGATGTCGGCAACTTAGTTCTCTGTAGGAATATACTCGAGAAAAATGGTATTTTTTTCCACTTGCTCTCTAGCAAACTGATATTTAATGTCTATATGCTTAGCTCTTTTGTGACATGAGGGGTTATTGGCTATAGAGATACATCCCTGATTATCTTCATAAATTTTTATGGGTTTTTCTAGTTTAATATTTACGCTGTTTATTAGAGACTTTAGCCATAAAGCTTCTCTTACAGCTTCGAACAGGGCCATATACTCAGCTTCAGTAGACGAAGCTGAGTTTTGTTTCTTGGTGTTCCAACAGATCAGATTAGAATCAAATACTTTAAACAAAAAACCTGTAGTACTCTTTATATCAATCTCATTCCCACCCCAATCAGAGTCTACATATCCAACTAGAATATTTTCAAATGTTTCATTCTTATTAACTTCATATCGACACTTCCTTTTAAGTATCTAAGGACCCTCTTTAAGCATTGCCATAACTCTGAGTTATTCTTACTACTATATCTACTCAGAATATTTACTGCAGTAGACAAATCAGGGCGTGTACACAGCATGATGTACATTAAACACCCGATAAGATTTCGACAGGGTGCTCCACAATCTTCATCTGAATTAAGCAATTCATAATTCATCTTGTTCGGTAAAGGGGTACTTACTGCATTGCAGTTTTCCATATTATATTTACTTAAAATTCTCGAAATATAAGAGGACTGACTTAAGCAAATTTTATTAGGTAACATTTCTATTTTTATGCCAATGAAATGTCGTGTTTCTTCTAAATCAGTCATTCGAAATTTATTCTTTAAGTATGTTTTAAAATCAATCATACTTGACATATTCCCTGTTACTATGACAACATCATCAACATACAGCAGTACGTATATATTTGACTTAACATCACCTTTGTCTACAATGTAAATACAACAATCTACTGGTGAATTCGCAAACATGCAATCTTTTAATGCCTGCTCAAAAACCTCAAACCAGCATCTTGCTGCTTGTTTGAGTCCATAAATTGCCTTATTCGATTTACAAATATTATGACCATTGCTTGATACACCTTGAGGAAGTTGCATATATATGTCCTCATTTAGCTTTCCATTCAAGAAAGCTGTTTTCACATCCATTTGATGAACATACAAATTATATTGCACAGCTAAAGATAAAATGAACCGAAAGCTAGAAATTCTAGCAACAGGAGCAAATGTTTCGTTATAATATATCTGATATCTTTGGGTAAACCCTCGTGCGACAAGTCTAGCCTTGTATTTCAAAGGATTTCCAAGTTCATCATACTTAATGGAAAATATACCCATCAGCTATCGACAATGTTTTTGTTCGTTCGTGAGCATTTAACTGAATTTTTATGGCTTCTTCCCAAAGATGTTTGTCATTTCGATGTTTTATCTTTTCAAATGTATTTGGAACATCATTAAAAACAGTGTGAGCATTTAATATAAACATATTTATATGACAATCGTCTTCATTATACGATATTTGTGGTTTGCCTTTTAATCTTTCACTTTTTCTGGTTATTGCTTCGATTGTTTCATGTTCCGTACTCTCATTCGGGAAAAACGCTTCCTTACTTTCATTCAGGACAACAGATTTAATTCTCTTCCTACTTTCATTCGGAATATTTATGTGATCAGATTCCTTACTATCTTTCAGGATTTCAGTTTTATCACACTCCTTACTTTCATTCAGGACATCAAGGTAATTTCTTTTCTTACTTTCATTCAGAAAATATTCATCACCACTTTTATTACTTTCTTTAAGCAAATCTGTTTCATAGTTGACAACCCTTGAATTAACCATATTAGTTTCATCAACGACAACATCTCTTGCAACGATGAACTTTTCATTGACAGCATCCCACAATTTGTATCCATTTGGCTCATATCCCACAAGGATACTCTTAAATGATTTTTCATCGAATTTTCAATTCTTATTTTTATTGTGTACGTACACAGTTGAGCCAAACACTCTCAAATGACTCAGATTGGGTTTTCTGCTATGCCACTTCTCATATGGCGTAATTCTACTTTCATCGAGAGCCCTACTTGTAATTCTGTTAATATTCTGTTGCTGTTAAAACAGCTTCACCCCAAAAATGTTTTTCTAATCTTGCACCATTTATCATAGCCCGAGCTTTTTCAGTAATAGATCTTATCATTTGTTCAGATACAGCGTTCTGTTGTGGTGTATGTGGCACAGTTAAAGGATAGGATATCGCTTTTTCTACACCAAAAACATCTCATTTGACAGGTACTCCCTACCATTGTCAATATAAAACTTAACTATTTTCAGATTAAAACGCGCTTCACTCTTCGCTACGAAGTCTTTGAACATATTAAATACTTCTGACTTATATTTGATCAAATAAGTAACACAATAATGTGTAAACTGA
The DNA here is from genome assembly GCA_018150375.1 of Drosophila sturtevanti. Lineage (NCBI taxonomy): Eukaryota > Metazoa > Arthropoda > Insecta > Diptera > Drosophilidae > Drosophila > Drosophila sturtevanti. The sequence continues at coordinate 25,671 of JAECWJ010000310.1, forward strand.
TCTACGAAGATTACATAGTAGTTTTTATCATTCAGAGTAACTGGAGTAATTGGTCCACATACACCTGAATGCACTACGAATAATGGTCTTTTAATATGGCTTTTGTCTTTGAATCTGTTAAATGGTAGTTTATTTTGTTTTCCATTTATACAGGGATCACAAATATCGTCGGACAACTCTAAATCATTAAGAACGCTATTATCATTGAACATATTATTTCTTTTTATTTCAAGTAATTTGCCATTGCTAATATGCCCAAGCCTCTCATGCCACAATTTATATATATTTTTATTTTTCGCATTTAAAGTAGATGCGCGAAATTTAAGCACTGGAATATTACTCAACATACCTGAGTTTTTCACCAGCAGTATTCCGTTTTTGCTTATGGAAACTCTATCAGTGTCAAAAATCACTGACATTCCAGCTTCTTGAAGTCTCTTTACTGACACCAAATTACCTGCAGCTTCCCTGCAGTACAAGACATCCTCCAGTGTAATTTCGAAGCCATTTTGCAGCCGCACAATACCACGCTTGGTGGCATATATACATATATTCCCCTTGTCTAGCCACAGCGATTTTTAGAGGTGGCACCAACTTTACGGAATCGGAATACAATGACTCATCATTTATTAAATGGTCACTCGCTCCAGAATCCAATATGAATTCATTTTTATTTAAATTTGTTTTTACTTGTTTAAACATGAATGGAAAGCCGGGTTGTAATGTTGCCAATTGCGCTTGATTATTTTCCTTATTTTTTTCTTTTGAAATTCTTTTACATGCATAACAATCTTTCTTTATATGACCTTCCTTTCCACAGTGATGACACTTGAAACTATTTCCCTGCTTGCCCTTGAAATATTTATTTGGTTTGGTCACCCTATTTTTAAAATTGACTTGTGTGCGTGTGTACTTATAGTTGTTGCTTTTATTTTGCACAACTGCTTTCATCACCTTCTTACTCGTATCATTATTGTCGTTATTGAGTTTAACTTCGTGATCTAATAACCTATTTTTCACAAAAAGCTAATGTAAGGTTATCCTCTGATAGAGTTTCTATAGCTGTGATCACTCCATTGTAAGATGACGGCAACAAATGCGACACCTTATCCATTTCTTCTAATTTTGCACCGGCAGCTAACAATTCACTGACTAACTCATCAAAGATGTTGAAGAAGGTCAGCAGTGGCATCTCACTCGACAGCTTCAGCGAGAGTAAACGTTTGCGCAATGCCAATTGCCATGCCAAACTTTTGCGCTCATAAATAGCGTCTAAGCTGTCAAAAATTTGACGCGTCGTTTTTTCGCTTGCCGCAAAATTAAGAAACGAATCACTTAAGTGCTCCATGAGCGTACTTTTAGCACATCGCTCTGCCTTTTCCCAAGAGTCATCGACTTCGTTGGGCATCACTTGATCAATAACTTTCAATACATCTAATTCTGCAAATAATGCCTTCATCCGAAACTTCCAGATAGAATATTTTCAACGTCAAAAGGCTTTATATTGCGCTTTGCCTTTTCCATTTTTTTAATTTTTTCTTTCGTTTTAAACACACACACACACAGCTACGAATAAGGAAGAAAAAAGAAAACAAAAAAACTTGCACGTGGAATCGAATTTCACAATTATATTAAATTTCAGAGCTAATCGAAAATTGTTTATTTATATATACATGGACTGGGCCCATAACCTATTGAAAAACTGAATAGAAATGAAACACCGATTTTATCTTTTATATAAGTTATATTTAGCACTATAACTTTAACTTTGGCAACACCAGCAACGACGTCTTATTTGCTTACAAAATCAGATCAAAGAGAAAGAAAAAATGTTAAGTGTGACCAAACTTCATGTCTTTTAAGTGAAATAGGGGTATTCCAACATTTACCAACTCAAGGCTATCTTCAATAGAAAATTTCTTCCAAGCACTGGTTACATCGATGGAGTCAGTTTCAGTTGTATCCAAAATCCAGCGTATAGAGCGTCTGATGTAATTTGTCTTGAAAGTGTAAATTATACCCTGATCCATTGGCTGCAGAAGCGATGTTATATTAGGTGGAAGAAATTTTATTTTGACATTCGGATGGGTTAAATCTTTTGGATGTCCTGGGGCATTGTCCAATAATAATAGTGCTTTAAAGTGTAAATTCTTTTTTTTTTTTAAATATTTTTCAACCTCAGCTACAAAGCAATTCAAAAACCAGTCTTTAAATAATTCTGCAGTTACCCAAGCTTTGGAATTTGCTTTCCAGTAAACGGGTAATTTGCTCTTGTCTATCTCTTTAAACGCACGGGGATGGAAAGACTTATAAACAAGCATTGGTTTTGCTTGAAAGTCGCCTGATGCATTACTATACAGCAAAAGTGTAAAACGATCTTTTTGCGCTTTAAAGCCGGGAGCTACTTGCTTTTTCATTCTTTGATAAAAAAGTTCGATTTGGCATTTTTTTCCAGCAAAGTCCAGTTTCATCCGCATTGAAAACTTGGTCGGGCAGGAATTCCTCTTCTTTAATGAACCCCTGAATCTCTTCTGGGTATGTGGTAGCAGCTCCATCATCGGCCGATACCGCTTCGCCCTTAAATTTGAGGCTATGAATGGGGAATCTTTTTTTAAATTTCTCGAATCATCCATTACTGGCCACGAAATCTATGCTGGAAGAGGGCTCTCCATTTTGCTCGAGCAGCCCATAAATCCTGAGTGCCTTTTCCTGAATGATCCGCTGGCTTAAAGGGACCTTTTTTTCATAGCTATCGTCAATCCAAATGCTAAGTGCTCTTTCCATTTTTTCCAAAATTGGTGCACGTGCTCTACTGGTAAATTTTGTAGATATGGATGACCCAATGCAAAAATGATTTTTCGTTTTAAAGTAGCTCTGTTCTTTTTTTCTGCCATTAAAAAAGCTGAAATTTATTTATTTTAATTATCTACCACCTTTTTACTTACCACAAAATCTTTGACTTTTTATTTACGCGTCTGCAAAGCTCAAGATTTTTGCACCTACTAAAACACGCTTACATGTGACATATCAAATGTGGGATTCCACTTTTTTAACAAGCACCCCATGCGTATGACGTAAGCACAAAGGCACTATCGCGTTAATCGACAGCATAAAAAAATATATATCTATATTTTGCATTTGTGTAAGAACGAGGTTTTTAGCGTGTTAAAACAGGGATGGGAGCAAATTTGTAACCGTGTAAGACCGAGTTCGTGCTAAAAGAGTCCGTGTTAAGCGAGGGCCAAGTGTATATATGCATATAATATACATATGTAAGTATGTATGTATGTAGATATATTTGTATACAAATATATGTACATACAGATACGGTGTATGCGGTGATGAAAAGAAAAATTTTAAAATTTTGTTTTATATATGTATATGATAAATATTTTGGACATCTTTCTTTGATTTAGCTTTTTAGTTTTTATAGCTTAGATCTGTTTAAGCTATTCTTACCCACGTCATTGAAATGACAAATATTTTGAACTTGTTTGTTTTCTTTTTGATTGCCTTCTACAGTGACTGTCACAAAAAATTGTACGTATCGAAAATTTTTGTTACCGACGAAAAAACATAAAATGATAAAAAAACAGCATAGGTTGCTTAAAATATTTCATAAACAACAAAGAAATCCATTTTATATCCAATAGGTGTCGATCACTGAAAATCGTATCCACCAATTTATTATTATATTTCGGCCCTCATTTCATTCCACTAATCAAAAAGAGCCTTTTTTCAGATCGTCCTTGTTCCAAGTTTTGCGATTTCGAATTTTTTGCTCAATGATATGCCAAAGTTGTTCGATGACATTCATATCTAAAGGCTAAACTTTACGACAGTTGGAAATCGCCCATGTCTTGACATTCAAGGAGGCATGTTTGGGGTCGTTGTCTGCATAGATCTAAAAGTAGTCCGAATCCCAAATTTTTCGGCACTTAGTATTGGATTTAACGATGTTTTTTTATATCCATATTGGCGCCAAATTCCATCCATAAAAACTACTCTACTCCACTTGCTAAGTTGCACTCCCCAACTCCCCTTGTCCGCGAAATTGGCTATGTCCATTTCTTAGACGTCCTCCACTTTGTCTTTGAAATTAGATACAAAAATGTACATAGTTTACTTTAGAAGTTATAAAGCATATTGTAAAGATAAAATTGATGTATGATTTTCAATGTAATTCACTGTACTTATTAATCATTATGTTTATTCGAAAATGACTTAATACGCGTATGTCATCGATATTTTTTAAAATAATTTTATTTATTTGTTATTGATTTGGTTACCCTTGCAGAGGGTACACAATAGCCGTGTCGATGTGATTCTTAATTCAATCTTTTCATTGATCATCTATCTAAATCAAATTTAAGAATTGGTCGGATCGGACAACTATTTATAAGGTATACAAAAATAGGAAAGATCAGAGGTTCCTCGGGCAAAATTTGTTTTGTTCAAACCAGTTCTTGTGAAAAAAGCTTTTTTCCTTTTTGAGATATCTCAACCAAATTTGACTTACACATTATAATTTATCATACAAGTAAGTTTAAATCGGCTAATAATACCGACACAAATATAATTTTCTTATGTTGTTATACCCTAACAGAGGGTATATTAATTTTAGTCAGAAGTTTGCAATGCACAGGAGTAAGCATCTCCGACTATATAAAGCATATATATTTTTGATCAGCATGAAGAAAGGAATCGATCTAGCCCTGTCCGCCTGTCTGGATCAACAGCTTCTTCTCAGAGACCATAAAAGCTACAGTCCTGACATTTTCAACATGGGCTTTTTTTTGCTGCAGGCATTGTATATCTCGGAACCATCCTGATATATCATATAGCTCCCATAGGAACGATCGGTCATGAATAAGGCTTATCCTCAATAACTCTATTGTTTTTCAACCGAATGTCACGAAATTAAATATTCGTGAAATTTTATTACCACCAATTGTACAAAAAAAAATTTTGTATGTAAAATTTTTTTTTCTCAAGCTCAAAATTTTGAATTTGTAAAATTTGGATGTATAATTTACAATAATGGTACTATTGAATTATATAGAGAAAATGTGCAAGGGTATACGAACGAAGTTAGTCCATCTTTTTGGTTTTTTTTGCTTCAAATTAATTTTCTTCTTACATATATTCACAATGTTTCAAAAATCTTGAGGCCGATATGACGGAGAAAGTAATTAATTAAACTACAAGGATATTCGGCCGTGCCGAAGTTAGCTTCTTAGATATATTTTTATTCGATACCAACAAATTTTTCGTATGATTTTTTATGCAAATAAATGAGGGCATTTCTAATGCAGTTGAAGAAGCAATTCGTACTGGCCTTGTAGGTAAAACTTTATCTTTAAATGATGGCCAGTACTTAGAAATTGCTAAAATTATAAATAGATTAAAAAATGGTACAAAAATGTATAAATTTAACGGTACTTGCCGCAAATGGCGTTACAAAGTTTTAAAGACCTTCAAGCGTCTTTTATTGAAACCAAAATTTAAAAGTTTAGTGAAATGCCCTGAGATCAGCTTTGCTGATCAACCTCACTATTCTGTACAGCATTGTGCCAGCAATGATACAATTCATGATCTGTCAACAAATCTCGTCGATGAAGTCTCATCGGAGGCAGATTAAAGTGCTTAAGAAAAGACTGCCGGTTTCAAAATACAAGCTTAAATGTAAATGTCAAAATGGTTGAGAACCCATTAAGCTTACGTGAAAAGCGTAATTGCAATTATCATATAGGAAATATATACATATGTAGACAATTTCCAACAAGTTGTTGAAGAGTGCAGTTCTCTATTTAACAAAAAAAATGTGTTGAACACATTGTCAGAGAACTGTATTCTACAATGAACAATGCCTGCGTTATTTATTTTAATGCAATTAGAATAAACAAATTTTCTTTTGCTGCATATGGATACTGCAAAGATCCATCTTACAACAAATTTAAATTCAAAGGGGCCCTTCGATGATAACATCCAAGTTTTTGCTAATAGTGTGGAAATTACTCACATAATTAATTTTAAAAAAAGTTCACAGTGCAGAGCTATTAATCGCTTTCTTGAAAAACAAGAGTTAAAAAGCCGCACAGCCTTTCAATATAAAAATGAGTTGGCTTTGAAAATGAATATAGTAAGAACTTTGGTAGGGAACGACCAAATGATAAATAAACATTTATCGTTTTATAGAAATATCAAATCAGAGGCAAATGCTAAAAACGATTTTGATAAGGATGCATTTAAAGACGCGTACGACATGTTACGTAATGGGAATTCCCATTACGTTAGAGCTGGAAAACCATCGATGGCACCATCGATTATATCGATGGTTTCATTTCTTTTGGAACCATCGATAATTTTTGAAAACTATCGATGGTCTTTCCATCACTTTTGCAAATCACATTTATTCAGTGAAAAGAAGCGAAAGGTAAGAAAAATTAGTTTATTAAATTATATATTTTTAAATGTAGCTATATTCATCAGATATACAATTTAAATTGCGGTGGTGTTAACGAAGCGGTGGAACGGAGCATTGGTGTAATGGACGATTATTTAAAAAGTAAGTATTTGTTTCCGGCAGACTCAAATATATGTATGTATGTATGTACATTTGTAGATAAAAGTACATACATACACATATACTAAAGCGACTTGGCGCAATGCAAAAATGGCGCCATTTCGCTAAAATGCTTACATGAATAAATGTTCATTTAATATTTAGATTTCTTATATACAAATTATATCTTTTTAGATACTTCAACATTGGTAGCTGATCCGTAATGATCAACGTAATGATTACGTTCAACATTTGTCGACGAAGATTGAAGTTTTTTTTATGGAACATTGACCATATACGGCTGTTCCAAAAACATATTAATATGCATACTCTTCATATAGATGCTACAGGTTGTGTTGCAGTGATGTCATTTTTTGATAGGCCAAAACAGCTAGATCGCCTCAAGAAAACAGCTAAAAAAGCTGAATCCCCCGGAAAAAAAGCTGATTTTTTTAATTTGTTTTTTATTCAAGAATGAATGTATTATCCAATAATACTATATTGTCTATATTGCTTAATATAGCGTTTAACGTATCAACGTTCATTTATTTTGGATTTAACCAAATTTACTTGGCTAAAACCCTCTCAACTTCCTCATTTGACCAAGGCAGTGACAGCATTTGCAGAGCAACTGAAGCCAATTCATTAAAACCGGTCGTTTCCCCCAGAATCCTGGTATTTTAATACTTCTTTCCAGAACTTTATAGTGTTGTATACATTTTCCCATTGTACTAAACTTATTTCATTGTACTGACGCTCAATTTTAACAGTATTGGGAGTATTAAAATACTCCAGAATTGGAGTGATGCTTTTTTTAATTTTTTAAAATGTTTTCAACAGAAAAAGTATCAATCTGTTTTAATATTAATACTAATAGACTTACATTTTTAACATTTAAATTGTCAAATGCGATAGAAACAACTGACCAAATTGAGAAAAAGTAAAATTAAAAGTATTTATATTTCATTTTGTTAAAAAAGCTATAATTCACGCAGCCCGCTGTTTTCAAATTTTTCCCGCAATCGCATTTCCAAAACAGCCAGATCTGGCTGGAAAAAAGCTGAAATGACTTCAGTGTTGTGTTGTAGTGTTGGGTTGCTCATGTGTGAGTGAACAAAAAAGAGTTGTTCACTAAACTGAGCAACTGAACATGTTCCTCTCGAATTGCTCTTTTTTGCTCACTTGTTCTTTTTTGCTCATTTGCTCTTTTTTGCTCACTTGCTCTTTTTGCTCAGCTGTTTTTCAACACTCACTTTTGTTGGCTTTGCTCATTTTTGCGTACTATTAGCTCATTTTGCGTTCTTCCGTTTTTTTTTGTCTTCAAACTCACATTTTCGTGTGTTTAGCTGGAAATCGCAGAGCAATTTGAGCCGGCACCTTAAAAGCAAACACTAGAGCTGGGATCACTATCCGATGTCGATAGTGGTCCCATTCGATATTTTCGATGTTTTGAGAGCAAAAATTCGATACTATCGTTTTTTACCAAGCCCATTATTTGATACTCAAGCTTATTTTGTAAGAAATAATAATGTTGGAAATAAACTTTGCAAAATGAAATTACAAGCAACTTTTAATTATTTTAAACATGTATTTAGTATAAAACATCTGCTTAGGAAATTAAATTTCATTTTGTTTTCCAAAAAACCAAAAAAAAAAAAAGCACATTTGTCAGTTTTCAGAGGCCTAATGAGATCAACTCTATTAAGGCATACAACAAATTAAACTTCATTTTGTTTTACAAAAAGTCAAATTAACAATTTGTCATTAGACATCTATGATCTAATGAGATCAATTCTCTTAAAAAATAAATCAAATTAAACTTCATTTTCTTTTACAAAAAAAAAACAAAAAAAAAGTGCGTCTAACGGTTAGACACGATAGAAGTGAAACCTTCCGTAAAACAAACAGAGAGAATGAGACGAAAGCAGCATTAGGAGCGGGATAATTATAGGTTCATTATAATATTGCTATAAAGGTCATATTTTATTTTCTTCATTTTATTATTATTCATCCTCAATGTTTTCAATTTCAACAAATGATACAAGTGGCTTATGATAGCTAAAATATGATACAAATGCTTTGGTTTCGATGTTGTCAACATATCTTTGAAATACCGCGTCAATTGTTGTTTTTGATCGTGTTGTTGATTCAGTGCGATTGTTACACATTTTTAAACTGAATGTTGTATTGAGAAAGTCAATTAAAGGAACCGCTGTGTCCAATGCAAAATTTACGTTAAAATCGCCACTTAAAATCATTGGAACTTTATCGTAATCTTTTCTAAGTATCCGCGATACTTCTGGTGTATACTTTATTAAATTTTCATGAATGAATTCCGTGATGCTATTTATTGATTGATTCGGTGAAATATAAATTGCCACAATTAAAACTGTTTTTCCATTGCTCAATCTGGTTTCGCATGCACATATTTCTCCCACTTTAGAGAGCTGAACAGACAGTGATTCTAGTTGCTTTGCATTCATATCTATCTGTGGAGTTACAATACGAGCACCGTCATTTTGATTGTGGTATATTGCAACACCGCCTGCTCTCGTTTGTGGTCTTTTAAATTGAACTACAATATCAAAATTGGGAATGTCAAAAATGGTTTCCTTATCCAACCAAGTCTCGGAAAGAATTAGAAAATTTGACGATGTTGCTACTTTGTCTAACTGCAGATCGTGTACATGAGCGCGCAAACTTTGGCAATTAAATGTAAATAATGACAACCCTTCCCTAGCTGTTATAAAATCACTTAATAACGTTCCAATTGTTTCAAGTCGATTGAGATGTAGCCTTTGAAATTCAGCTTGCAACTCAATTGTAGATACTGTTCCTCTTCGGCCATGAAATATATATATATATGTATACAAAAGCGTACTTATGTATACATATGTATATGCATGCACACTTGCCGGCCGAAAATGTACATACATACATATACATCATATGTGTGTACGCATGCGTTTAAATTAAATTCTGCCGGCGTCGACAAGCAAAGACCAGCCGACGGTGCCCGAACTATCCAATATCGTCGCCGAAACACTTCGGCTACCGAAAAGAATTGAGCAAACACAAATAAGGAACGCTATATAACTCTGTTCTATCTCATTCTCTCGCAGGCTATAAGATCTATATGTATGTCTCTTTTTAGTGTCGCTTTTTCGTTTCATCGAGTCTCAAATCACTCCCAACGATTCTAAAGAAGTTTTCACTTCAAAATAAAAAATAAATCACATTTTGTCAGTCTTCACAGTTCAATGAGATCAACTGTCTTAAAATAAAAATTCAAAACAAAACAAAAAATCACTCTATCCAAGCATTCCTTTGTAGGAATAGAAGAGTATCCATATATTTAAGCGAAGCTCTCCTGTTGCTGATTATTAGCCCAGCCTTTCTGAACATACGCTCAGACTCTGTTGATGTTGCAGGTACACAAAGAAATTTACCTACCAGATTCTTTATACTAGAATCATTATACTGGAATTATAGAAACGTTGTTTATATATATATATTTTTTTTAATGTTTGATGTAAATTTTTATAGTTACCCTTCAGTATTGTAGGGGATTTACGTCCTCATCCGAATGCTTTAAATTCAAATATTGTCGGAGGTCAACAATAGCGTCTGATCGTTTAGTCCTCGGCAAATCTTCAATATTTTTTTTTACAAAAGTAAATAGAGACTGCCGATTTTGAACTGGTGTTGGTGGCTCTGCTGAATGGACTGCGCAATCTTCTGTTGAATTTTTAAAAATAGTCATCTCGTTTTCCAAAAACTTTTCAGATAGGGAAGCGTTGAATGGAGAACGAAACCCTTGTTTTTTAAATCGCGGATCCATCAAAGTAGCGGCAAAGAACGCTCTTCATATTTGGACAGCCTCGTTAATATATTTTCCAATAAACATGTGCAGGCTGCTACACCCTCACTAGTCTTAAGGCTCGTCTTAGTTGACTCAAGACTGTGCAACAGACCACAGGTTACTGGTATGCATAAAGATATGGTAACATTTGTATTTGATGACACTTGGGTCGTCGCACTTTCAAATGGCGCCAATAAGTTTAATAAGTCGGATAATATTTCCAGTTCGTCCACAGTGAATGGTTGTGGCGCTTTTGAAGTGTTTAGGAAAACTTTTCCAATAGCCTCGTGCGTTTCTAAAATTTTGAAGTGTTTAGGAAAACTTATCCAATAGCCTCGTGCGTTTCTAAAATTCTCTGTATCATGTGATACGCGCTGTTCCATCGAGTTATATATATTTAATGTCCCCATCTTGGTAATCTTTCAGCTTTTTGTATGATGTAGAGCTGGACTTAAAATATGTGACAGTGGTTTTACATTTCGTAAGTATATCCGCTAAGCAATCTAGCTTAAGACAGCTCTGCACAACTAAGTTTATTGTGTGTGCGAAGCAGATAATGCACCAGCATTATCTGTCACTATTGCGACTATTTTCGACGAAATCTTTCATTTGTTAAATACAGTTTCTAATGTGTCCTTGATATTTTGTGCAGTGTGATCGGTTTCCGACAATAATTTATTTGTAGATAGTACGGCAGTTTGCAACTTAAACTCATTTGTTATGAAAGTGCATGTTACTGTAATGTATGCTTCATTGGCCAACGACGTCCACAGATCCCTTGTTATTGCGCAATAATCAATTTTTTTTAATATTGCCATCAATTTGATGGTTTTGCTTCATATTGTTCCGCCATTAGCACATTTTTCAAAGTCTTGTGCGATGGCAACTTATATTTTGGATCGAATACATTAAGCATACTTCGAAAGCCAGTGTCTTCCACAACTGAAAATGGTCGCATGTCAGTAGCAATGTACTTCATTACAGCCGTATCTAATTCCCCCTTTCGACGAGAATTCGCATCATACTTTGTAGTGACAAAAGCATCAAACCTTGGTAATGACGCCGGTAAATCTCCAACGTTTATTGTTGGATGCACACGCTTCATATGATCAAAGAGATTTGACGTGTTTCCGCTGGTTTTATACACTTTTTCGCACGAAAGACACTTCGCCGACTTACCGTCATTGGACTTTGCAAAAAAAGTCTAAACTTTTGACTTCCCAAGTCTAGACCTTTTTGTTTCCTTATTTTCCTCATCTGAGCTGATATGTTCTGCTTCTTCGTTGTCTACGCATATAGATATACAAATATCAGCAAAACGTTTTCAGCAAATAGAGTTGTGTATTTACCCTTTCTTTTCAGGTTTTTCAAATATTTTTCCATGCTGAGAACCACCAACCCACACTGAAGTTTATCTAAAATGGATTTTCATAGTGAATTTGTTACATTTAAAGCTTATTTATTCATTTATTTTACCCATTTTGCAGCAGCCAGTACTTGCTTTTTGCTCCAATTCAAGTGATGTGTAGGTATTAAAAATGCTCAATACTATCGATAGTGACAAAAACTATCGATAGTGGCTCAAAAATGCAAAAATTCGACACCTCGATAGTACCATCGATAGTTTCCCAGCTCTAGCAAACACCCTGCAGCTATGGAGCCCGTTCTTTGACAGAGCGAGGAGATAACGGTTGTTGTACAAAATCCTCAACCAAAAATTACAACTTTTGTACATATACCGTTGTCAGATGGAAAAGCAGCACAAATTGATCGCCAGCCCACTCTCTAAACATCATTGTTCAAAAGTCTTTGGAGAAAATCAGCAGTGTGCGCACGAAAGCAAAAGCTGTCGCAGAGTACTTTAACCGTAGTATTAAAGTATTTTAACCGTATCAAGGCTAAAAAAGTTAAGGGACATGCAAGCTATGTTTAACTTGAGAAAGAGGCAGTTGTGCAGCCCTCTCCACACGGACGGACCTTATGTTGTCCCCAGGAGACTGGAGTTTGATAGATGGTGTACTTGCAATTTAGCAGCCCTTCTATCAAATAACGGAAGAGATCTGCGCGGAAAAAAGATAATTGTTTTAGTTTGCAGGAGGTTGTCGAGAAGCTCATTTTTGAAATGGATGACAGATTCAGAGGTAGAAACAAGTATTTTGTACGCAGAAAGCACCATTCTGGATCTTAGATTTAAAGGACGAGTATTTAAATCAACAGAAGCCTTTCAAATCGCGGTTTCTGACATCAAAAAAAAAACTGACAAAAATGCGCACCGTTGTCGCACTGAATGAAGATGTTCCAGCTGTAGAATTGGGTTCTACTGACAAAGACGACATCGGGAACGAGTACGAAAATAAGTTCCAACAAGTAAGCCACCCCACAAATAGAATTGCTGCTAGTATTCGAGAAATGGATAAATATTTAGGTGAAGAGAATATATCTCGGAAGGCTGATCCATTGAAATGGTGGAATCAGCGAAAAATGCAATACCCGCATTTATATACATATATAGCGCATATTTTCCAGTGCTGGTGAAACAGTAACCAAAAAACGTTCCCTGTTGAAGCCAACCAACGTGGAAAATCTTATGATTTTACATAATAACATGTAATAATAGTATTTTTTCTTTAATAGTGGATGACACAAATTTAACGAGAAGACTAATATTCCCAATGAAGGGAATCAAATCTATGAACTAAGTTTTTGGTTTGTTTTGTTAAATTAGTTTTATGTACAAGACTTATAAAAATCATAAAAAAGAGATTTAAAATGTAACGTAACGTATTTCATTGTCTGTTGTGTAAAGAATTCAGTAGCTTTGAGCTGTTCATGAATAGTGAGCAACTGAGCAATGTGAGTGAGCAACTAAGCAAGTGAGCAAAGTGAGCGAGTCGATTCACTTCGAAAAAAAGAACAAGTTAACATGTTCACCAAAGTGAGCAATGTTTACCCAACACTATTGTGTTGTGAGACCAATTCGAATTGCAAAAAAACGAATTTTGCTTTACTCTTTGATAGCACACTTTCCTGAAATGAGTTTAACGTACGGATTGGCACATGCAGTTCTTTCCCATCACTCATCTTCTGACATAGGTCGCTTTTTATGCGATTTAAATGAATCTTGCGCAAAAAATAAGTTACACACACCGCTCTGCAAACGGATTATAACTGATGTTAGCTTCGCCATTATTGGCGAAAGATAATGTGTGCTAATATTGATAGCACCGTTGGCTTGCATAATATCAAACTTAGAGGTTTTTTAAGAAATACTATGGGAGTGAGATATAACATTTCGCAAATAAATGACTTGGAAGATTGGTTTAAATATTTAGTAACCATTCTTCTATCCCCTACAATGAACGATATTTTAATAATATTTTATTATATTTTACAAATTGCTTTTAATGCAACGATTTAGCACTTTTGTCAATGAAATTAAAAACAAAATTTCAATGCTACCAGTTCAGAAAGACGCAAACAATGTGTATTATCATCCAAAAATAGCAGGGGTTTTTTTTTTTTTTACGCGCGCATCCCAACGTGCCCACACCTCCCGCCTAATCGACCGAGGGGCGCATACCGCATAACGTAGGGCTCGAGACGCGGGAACAAGACCACAAAACACTGACAAATAAACGAATTCTACATCTAGTTACGAACTAAATAAGATAAGATAGAAGTTTTTAGTAAAGGAAGAGAGAGCTCAGAACTGATTACACTGTAAAGGCGGTTGTAATCAGAACAAAGGACTCGAAAAGGTTCATGCATAGCATAGTTAGTAGAACAGCGTGGAAGTGATAGAGGTATGAAATTTCTAGTAGGTATACAAGGAACAGATAAAGCTACGCGGCTCAGCTCAGGCCAGTCTATATCACCATTAAGGAGCTTGGTGATGAAGATCACGCCAAGCATTACTCTACGGTTAGTTAGAGAAGGTAGGTTAAGTAAAAGAAGCTTACTAGAGTACGATGGTAAATTGATATTGCGATCCCAGTTCAGACAGAGAAGAGCAAAGAGTGCTTTTGGACAGATTCCATTCTTGCTTGGTTTGAGTCATATTGAGGTGCCCATATGCAAGATCCATACTGAAGGATAGGACGCACCAATGAAGTAAAGAGAATTTTGGTTGTGTAAGGGTCATTAAATTCCTTTGACCATCTTTTTACAAACCCAAGAACTCCCATAGCTTTGCCGACAGTAGTGGAAATATGAGACTTAAAAGATAACTTTCGGTCCATAAGGACACCCAAGTCACTTATCTCATCGAGGCGTTTTAAAGGACTATTATTAAGAAAATATGTCACAATCTGTGGAGTATTTCTGAAAAAAGTTAATACACTACATTTAGAAGTGTTGAGGTTAAGCAAGTTAAGTCCACACCAAGACTCGAAGTTGTGAAGGTCAGATTGCAACCGAAATGGGAGGCCATGTCCTTAAAACTAAGACAAATCTTAACGTCATCCGCATACATAAGGACTCGAGAGTGATTTATGACTGAGGGAAGATCGTTTATGAATAATGTGAACCCATGCTGAGTTGGTGAAATAATAGAGCTACAAAAATGTTGCAATTGAGAAGTAATTATCTTTTCAAAGGCTTTAGGAATAGCGGACAATTTAGACATACCCCTATAGTTCGTTGCATCGGATTTCCTACCATTCTTATAAAGAGGAATGATATAGGATTTCTTCCAAATAGATGGAAAAGTTGAAGAGTTAACGGACAATACAAAAGTTTTAAAATTGGCTTACATAGAGCCTCTGCGCAAAATCTGAGTACACAGCCTGGTTTCCCATCGGGGCCAGGAGAGTACACTGGTTTTACTAAATTAAGCACGCTAAGTAACGAACTTTCATCAATCAAAGGATTATAGATACAATTAGACTTTTTCAACTGGTAAGGATATGAAAGATTCGCTCGATATTCCGTGGAGGAATAAGTTGTTTTAAAAAAATCAGCAATTTCTTGATCAGTGTCCGCTGTATTATTTTTTAAAGAAATTCGGGATGGAAGGACGGACGTCTTACGTTTAGAATTGATGAAATTATAGAATAATTTCGGATTTTGTGAGAACTCAAATTTGCAACGCTGAAGGTAGTTCCTATAACATTGAGTGTTAAGCCTCATAAAATCCGAGCGTGCGACTATATAACGAGCGAAATCAGAGGGACGACATGATTTCTTGTACTTTTTATAATATCTCGATTTCACGTTCTTTAAGTTAGATAACTCACGAGAAAACCAGGGGGGTCGATGAGACAACACTGGCATCCTGCATGGGACACAAAACCTAAGAAGCGAATCGAGTATTGTAAAAAAAATAGAAATAGCTAGATCCATGTCTGAACAATTGTATAAAGGGGACCAATCTGTTGAAAGAATAAGCTCATTCAATTTAAGAAAGTTGGCTTTATGAAAGTTACGTGATCTAGGCTTCGTATGAACACCAACAATTGGTGCTCGAAAAGGTAGATCAATAGTCAATTCTAAAGTGGGGTGAAATTTATCTTCCGGGGAGGACTGAGAGGTCAGTTCTAGAAACAGCGCAGTTGGAAGAATTAATCACAAATATCAGATCCAAAGATCTTCCATTCTTATTACGGACAGAGTTTATCTGGGCCAAGGATAATTCAAAAAGGCCATCAATATTCAAATGTGACGTAGAAGGAAGCAACGAAGCAGATTCATCTGAAGGTGACCATTGAATTTCAGCCAAATTAAAATCACCAAGAGCAATTAAGATGTCACTATCTGATAGCAAAAGAAGAAACATATTGAATTGACTCTAGATGTTTGTTATATACTGACATGTCGGATTGTGGCGGGACATGTTCCTATGTTACGTAGGCAAAAAAGGACTTGAGTCTAACCTTAACTCCAACAAACTCGATTTCCTGAAATTCAGGAAAATGAATAATGTCAGAGGGTAAGGTAGAGTCAACTGCTATCAAAACTCTTCCACCTACGCGATTGGTCCGATCACGCCTAAAAATTGAAAATTTTGAAGAAAGAACAGATGCTTTTAACCATGTCTCTGTAAAAGCTAAAATATTAAAATCAAATACTAAACTATCTACATATAGTCTAGGAAGCTTAGATTTAAGTCCTCTTACATTCTGATAGGCCAGACAAAGGGACGAGATTAGTTTTTTGAACCACCAGCAGATGCTGATGGTCGGCAGAAGTTGAAGAGGCGGGGATAGAAAGCCTTACCGGATCTCGAGTTTTCTTTTTGGCCGTGTACTCTTTAACTAAAATGTGATCCGGCCAAAACTGTTCTGCAAATACAGTCAAACAGTTAGACCGGGACACTAATCTTAAAAGAAGAGATCTCTCTTGAATAATTAAATTTAAATTTTTCAAGCGATATTTTGTTGGCTTGAACTTTTGTCTTAATAAAAGCTAAGATGTCGTCCGACGAATGTTCGGGATCAAGCCTAGAAACAAATATGTGTTTCTTCCGAGGAACACCTGTTAGGTCTACGGAGACCAGCCATGGGATCCACCACGGCATTTATAACCGCAGCAGATTCAATCAGAGTGTCCGTGTGTAGGCCTCTGACAGGATCCCTATTGGCAATATTTGGATATATGCCCAGACATATCGGAAATTACAGCTTTATTCGCCTGTAAAGGGAGACCATTTCCTGGAGAAATGGAAATAGTCTCATCTTTACGATCGCCTTGCGGAACGGAAGTGGTAAACGAACAAGCTGGAAGGATTCCGCGCACTGGTTTTTTTTCGCTTTGGAGACTCATTCAACAACTTATAATTGTTAAATTCTGCTTCCATAGCGATAAACTCATCACAGAGCTTACGAAAACCAGTGGACAGTTTTTTGAATCTATCCCTGGTCTGCCTCATGAAAACCCTCATTTCAATTTCGACTTCTCGGCATGAGTCACAGCCCCATTTAAGTCCCTTAACTTGGCTGTGTAGCCCATGCATGACATTATCACACAGCCAACATGAAAGAAATACGTTATGGGGTGCAGGGGGTTCAAACACTTGTTGCTTGAGCAGACAGACATTTTATAAAATTTAATATTAATAAAAAAATAAAAATGTAAATTGGTAAAGAATAAAATAAAAGGCCAAAGAAAAAACTCACTCAGTAGTTGCAGAGAAAATAGAAAGAAACTAAGAGAAAACACGCACACGTATCACGCGAGATAGAAAATAGATCAGAGCGCGAGCAAAAGAAAAAAGGTAAAGAGCGGTAGAGCCACAAACACTGCACATGCAATATCAATGCGTGAGCGAGAACGCGAGAGCAACTTGCAACGGTAAAGTTACAAATGCAAGATCAAAAGCAAATATAAAAAAGCGCAACAACAATAATATAAAATCTTTGTTGTTGTGCAGAAAATAATTTTAATATATTGTTTTGTTTTGCGTTTGTAAGTAACAAAATAGCAACAAAAGCGATGAAAGGAGAGAACAACAAGAATTTAAATTAATCGCGATTTTGTATTGGCGAAAACAGTAAGTGTAAGCAAAAGCTCAAGAAAACACGTCTATCCACGAGGAAGTGAAATCGGTATATAGTGTTTGCTCCTTTTTGGACAAATTTAATGGGAATCCTTATTGATAATACAAATAAAAGGCCTAGTAATGGACCTGTAGAATCCTTTTTTAAGACAATTAAACATAGTGTTATACAAAATAAACAAGGCTTGAAATTGGGAAGATTTATCAGAGAAATGGATAAACTTTCGAATTCTGTGGTGAGACAAGTTGAACTTGCTCATCCAGAATGCAATAACTCGGCGATTTTGCACGGTACCACTATTAAAGCAAGACCTAATAGACGTACATGTAATTCAAAGTCAGTTTTAACTGAAATGTCTAATAAAAACTATCCAACTATAAGAAGAGTTGGAGCAAAAAGGGAATTAAAAAATTAAAGATAGGTTTACTTAAAGGACCATTTACCGGACCCAATAAACATCGCGAGACACATAATGAAAATAATTTATTGGATTATCCACTGCATTCTGATCATTCTTATGCAGTTAATTATGATTTGTTTGGAATAGAAGAAGACTATAAGCAAATGCTTCTTAGTCATTCCAAACTAAAAAAATTGCATTGCGCCCAATATAAACTTTTATATTTTGAAGTGTAAAATTTTATTTCAAAGTGTACATGGCAGTAAATGTAATGGTTTCGTATACGATATTGAATTAGTAGATATTGTAACTTTAAAAAATGAGGCATGGTTAACAAACTTTATTGTTGATGCTGTCCTCTTACTGCTATCATTTTTGATCAGCATAATTACAGTATTAAGAATATTCCATGTCAAGGCGATTTGGCTGTATGTAATAATAAGGAAATACATAATTCAAAATTTCTTAAAAGACGCTGCAGACATTGTTATTATTCCTCCTTGTTATAAAAATCATTTTTACATTCTTTTTATTAATAAAGTAGAATTAGAATTTTTATTTCTTAATACTTTTGGCCATTCAGATGTAGCGCAAACTTTTATAGTGTACTATAAAACGCTGCTCAAGGACTTCAAAATGTTAAAATTGATTACGACATTCGAGTCTGGTGTGAGTACTCGATGATTACACACGTCCCACGCGCATCATCTACGATCATAAACCAAACACGACCAACAAACCCTTTCAAAGTCAGCAATAAGCGACAAAGTGCAGCTGCCGTTATGTCGCGAGTTAAAAGAAAAAACCCAACAACGCAGACACCGGTCAACGCCCAAGCGAGCGTCAAAATTATTTCGCTCCATTGCAGACTTTAAACAATGAAGAAATTGATGACAGAGAAAATGAAACAGCAAATCTGTGAAAAGACTCCAACAAAAATTCAGGTCCCCCCAATAACTGTTATAAAATGTTCACTGCAAGACATTCATGATGTGTGCAGCATCACGAAGATCACCGAATACTCTATCCGAAAAATTTCAATAGGCGTTAAACTTTATTGTGTTCATAAAGTTGACTTTGACAAAGCCTGCGATAAGCTTAAGACTAGATTCGAATTTTTCTGATACGCTACAAAAGATGAGAAACCGTATAAAGCCCTGCTGATAGGGCTTGATAAAATGGATCCTTCGATTGTTAAATCGAGGCTTACTCAAATGGGCCTTAAATGCAGAGACGTCAAACTGGTCGAACATAAACGGCAGAACAATACCACCTTCATTTTGTACGTGGTTTATTTTGAAAATAAATCCATCACGCTTAACAGCCTTAAGCACAATTACTCGGCTATTGATTTTGTTAAAGTTAAGTGGGAATTCCAAAAACAAAAATCCAACAAAATCACACAGTGCTACATATGCCAAATGTTTGGCCATGGATCTAGTCGTTGTGCAGTGAATACCTATTGTGCAAAGTGTGCTGGGAATCATAGTACCGAAATCTGCAATGAGACAATTTTTAAATGTGCCAACTACAACGGTCCACATAAGGCATCGTCAATTGATTGCCCTAGCCGACGCAGCTACTTAAGCTTCAGAGAACGAGACAATTCGAGACGCTCAGTTCACACGGGCAGAATTCAACCTTCGGCACCACCTCAGTTTAATTCGGGCGCATTTCCGAGGCTTCATAATAGCAATGTTCCAGTACTGCAGAGCGTTTGGGCGACCCCCACTGTCCCAGAAGCCAAGAGCGGTGATCTCTTTTCCATGGAGGAAATTAAAGTCTAATGTTTGATTTAATTAAGAATCTTAAAAATTGCAAAACCAAAGCAGATCAGTTTGAGGTCATTACCTCATTAGCATGCAAATTCCTTTATTAATGTCGCAATTCATGAAAATAATTACTTGGAATGCCAGAGGCATTCGAAACAAAAAAGAAGAAATTTTTGACCTTTTGTCCGAACAGAACATTGACATTTGTTTACTCACCGAAACCTGGCTAAACAGTTCCTTGTCAATAAATCACCCTAACTATATATGTTATCGGCTCGACCGTCCAAATTCCAGGGGGGGAGGGGTAGCCATTCTCATAAAGAAAACAATTCGCCATTCATTACTATCACTCCCACAAACTAATATCATTGAAGTTATTGGCATTCAAACTGTAAACGTCTGTGAATCGACAAACATCTACTCCTGCTATTTTCCAGGAGGCCAATCGAACAATACTAAAAAACAGCAGTTTGCTGATGGTATTCGGAAGCTTACGTCTATAAATGGTAATTACATCCTAGGTGGCGACTTTAATTGCAGGCACCGTGACTGGGGTGCATTCGCGCAAACAGTTGGGGAAATATTTTGCACGAAAAATTAATGTCGCTACATATTCATATGTCCTACCCCGCTAGCCATACTCTAGTCCCTGCCAGCCTTAGGTGTAAAGGCTCTACTCTGGATATCTTCCTCTCAAACTGCTCACAGGTACTAACTCAGGCCACGGTATTAAACCAGTTAAGTTCGGACCACCTGCCTGTTAAGATTGAACTACACACACAGCCGATATTAGAAGAAACCTTAAGATTCGACTATAAGCGAGCTAACTGGACGCTGTATGCCAGCCATATTAGCCACAACCTCCAAACAGACCTGATAGAGACCATTACTCAACCTCCACAAATTGACTCCATGATCGAGAAATTCACAAGTGTAATCAAAGAGGCTAAATATCGTTGTATCCCTAAAGTAAGGACCCAATTCAGCACAAGGCCTCTGCCGGCCCACATAAAGCTATTAATTACGCGCAGAAATAGCCTCCGTCGTTATTGGCAAAGGTACAGGAACATAGCCCACCTAGTAGCGTTCCAAGAATTGAACCGCAGTATAAGCGCAGAAATAGCAATTCATCGGAATAAGTCGTGGAACACGTTTCTGTCCAACTTGGATAAAGGCTCCTCTCCCTTTTGGAAAGTGGCCAAAATAATAAAGAAAAAACCCTCAAATATCCCTACTCTTGTCATTGGAACAGATCAGTGTTCCACTACAGTAGAAAAATGTGAGGCACTCGCTGTGTCATTCTTGGCGAATCATTCGAGTAGGGCTTAAGTTTTCCTGATACTGAACATGATGTTCAAAACTATGTAGATTTACTAAATACCATAGAGATTAACCCCGACGTAAGTTACCTTACAAACTGTAGCGCCGTCTCGGTAATTATTAAAAGTCTTAAAATCAGAAAAGCCCCAGGCTTGGATGATATCAACAACCTATACCTAAAAGCTCTTCCTAGTAGCGGTATTCGTTTTCTGACCGCTATTATAAACGCTTGTCTTCGACTTAGTTATATTCCACAAGTTTGGAAAACATCTAAAGTTGTCCCAATTAGAAAGACAAATAAACTTCCCGAGTTCCCATCATCATACCGGCCTGTTAGCCTTCTGTCTTCAATCAGCAAAATATTGGAAACGATTATTAAACAAAAAATTTCATCCTTTGTAAATGATGCCGAATTACTCCCCAAGGAGCAGTTCGGTTTCCGTAAGGAACACAGCACAATTCAGCTGGTCCGAATCAAAAAGATTGTTAAGCAGAATTTTAATAGGAAAAACTCTGTTGGAATGGTACTAATAGATATTAAAGCAGCTTTCGATTCCGTCTGGCACAACGGACTCATTTTCAAGATGTCAGTCCTTAATTTTCCTACGGAACTCATCAAAATAGTTCAAAGCTTTCTAAGCAAGCGTTCATTTTTAGTTTACATTGGAAGAGCTCATTCTGCCCCACTAGATATCCCTGCAGGATGCCCCCAAGGGTCCTGTCATTCCCCACTACTTTACAACATTTATACTTCTGACTTTCCGAACCTAAACGGCTGCACTGCCTCAATATTTGCCGACGATACTGCAATTATCACCACGGGTCTGTTACCAGCGGAAATTACTCAAAACTTACAGAAGGCATTTGACACTATCCAATCCTTTTTAACAAGGTGGAAGATTCAGGTTAACTCCAACAAAACTCAAGCAATATTTTTCTCCAGAAAAAGATCGTCCAGGTATCTTCCAAATAGTCCCATAGATCTGGATGGCACCGATATTCCCTGGGAGAAAAAGTTCGCTACGGGAGTCATTTTAGACTCTAAAATAAACTTTAAGGACCATGTAGGGTATACTATAGACAGAATCAATTCCCTTACCAGAATTCTATATCCCTATATAATAGGAACTCCGGTTTATCTATTGAGAACAAGTTATACCTGTTCAGGTCAATATTTCAGGCAGTTATGTTTTACGGAGCCCCAGTGTGGTCGGATGTTTCCAAGTGCCATATTAAAAGGCTGCAAACAGCCCAAAACAAACTATTAAAAATGATATACAAACTCCCTTGGCACCATCCCACCTCAGACATTCATAACAAAGCTAAAGTCGAAATGATATCAGACAGATTATACAGATTGAATGCCAACTTCAATGATAAATGCAGATACTCAACCTATAATCACATAAACGAAATAATTATGTAAATATAGAAGTAAGTAGTATTAAGTTTTATCTTAAGTAGGATGGGGGTTTTTCTTGCAAAGTTTTCCTCTAATTTGTTATGATAACAATCAAATCGTAGAATATTAATATCCCCACATATAATATAGCTGAAAAGGTCCATAGACCTGAACTCTAATGAAATTGTATATTAGAAATACTCCTACTATTATAACAAACATATGCAAAAATAAATAAATAAATAAAGTAAATAATTGTTTATAAGTTAAATAATCAAAATTATAAATATATATATAAGTGCTGTAATAGGATCCGTCACTTAGGCGGACTGACCGCAGCGTGAGAACGCTAGCGTAAGCACTTTTCGAGTATGTACCGTCTGTACATATATATGCATATATATACATATACATACATACTACGCTCTCTCGTTCTGCTGCCTTCAGCGGCAGAACTTATATACTTAAAATTCTTAGGCTAAGCTACAGAATGTTTTTTTAAATAAAGTCAGTTCGGTAAATACCGACGAAACGCAAAGAACTAATTAACTTTATCATTTCATTACAATTCAGTTCCCTGAACTTTACATGGCGACCGTGACAGAGATCACAAGCCTGTATATGAAAAAATTAAAATTAAATTAAACAATTAAATAAATGATGACCAGTGTAACGAACACTAATACCACATCGAAGAACAATAAGGGTCAACAGCAGTCATCAAAATTCTGCTAGCTTCTTAACCTTGAAGCCTTATCGCCAAAATTGGAGCTGGATAAAATATTCGATGATTTGTCAACACCAGCAAATTAATACTACATTGACAAACAAAGCAAAGCAATTCGCTTAATCAGCAGTCAAATGGAGATGCTTAATGTATAGGCAAAGACAATTGAGAATAAATACTCCCAGCCCAGTTTGCCAAAAACAAAAAGCCAGTGCGACCAGCACCCCGCCGACAGTGCTACAATGAGCACACAACGTGGAACCGACAACGCTACATAGAGCGTAAATATAGATGCAATTAAAACCGCATACCTTCCGCCAAAGAGCGGAAAAACGCAAGCAGGCCGCGAATACGCATAGGCCTACTTGCCTTAATTTTAAATATTTGAAACAGGCAGGTTACTATAAAAAAAAATGGCTATTTATAAAATGGGTGATTTTTTTTTTATAATTAATATGAATAAAGTAACATACATTTTTATATATCAAGTTTAAAAAATAAATCTTTATCGTTAGGTAATTTGTCAAGTTTAAAAAAAAAAAAAATATATGAAGTTTATTTTTCCCATTAAAAAAATATATATAATATGTTTAAAAAAAATTTTATATATCAGTTTTAAAAAAAAAAAAATAAATATAATGAAAATTTTTATTTTTCCCATTAAAAAAAAAAAAATATATATATTACGATTTAAATAACATACATTCAAATTTTTATTCTTTTTTTTCCCCCATTATTGCACTAATTTCCAAAAACAAAAAAGTCAGTATAAGGAACTTTTATGCTTTTCCCACTTTTTCTCTCCCTCTATAGAGTATACACAATTTGTATACAGTTTTAATTGACGCTTAGGAGCAGGTCAAATGATATAGATAATGAACATAAATTTTAGAATAAAGAAATAGACACAA
This sequence comes from Drosophila sturtevanti, assembly GCA_018150375.1. Lineage (NCBI taxonomy): Eukaryota > Metazoa > Arthropoda > Insecta > Diptera > Drosophilidae > Drosophila > Drosophila sturtevanti. The sequence goes on from JAECWJ010000310.1 coordinate 50,123, forward strand.
GAAAAAACATACATAAGGAGTGGCAAATTTTGCATCCGTTGGGATTCGCGCGTAAAAAAAAAGGACAGTTCTGAAAGATCTAAAACAAAATTCAAAATTTAAATACAAAAGTTTATGTTCAACAATAGCATAAGCAAATTTGATGATATAGATATGGGTTTAATTGATACGAAGACAGTGGACTCCACTGCAAACGTAATAAATCAAATCCAGTCATCAAACATTGACCTAAGATTGACAAATGTACTTCTACTGATAATTGTAATTATTTTATGCGCATATGTATTGTTTAAAGCATACAGGTTACACAATAAATGTGTAACCAAAAGAGCCCTAAGCCATGCTAATGACCTGGACAAGGTCTAAACGTAAACATATGCATAAATTGTCATAAAAGTACATTCTAAAAATAAAATACAAATGAAACACTTACTAAATAAAATATTGAGAAATGATTTGCAATTCATAGGTAGGGTATATTTCCTTCTTGCTACTGAGCCAATATACATGTACCGGTTGGAAAACTTGTACATATCGACATATAATTGTGAAGTTTCACCTCTGATAGGATGCTCAAATAAAGAAAAAGCCATTGTTTTAGGTTCAATACCTAAAGTAGAGGTAAATACTATCACAAGATGCGATGGCCTAGGTCCCATAGCGATCACTGTTGTCAATAAGTATTAATTTAATACTTATTTCACGCAAGGTCAATTGAACATGCTCAATGGAATGGAACGAGATAGTGTCCATTATTAAGCATGAGCGTATTGAGTTTGATAAATCATTTAAGTGCCTAAATAAAAGTGCACCGATTTCAAACCAAACAAAAGAAAAGCACATTAGATGCTTGATAAAGATATACAATAACATTCGTGAAGTAATCTATATAAATTCAAATAGATTAACACAATTGCATTTAACGCAAGGACACGATGTGTTAAAAAGACTAAGGGAAAACCTTAGATACATTTCGGAGAGACATAGTTTAAACCTATTTATCCCGAATCTAATAAATACACCTGCCAGATTTGATGAGTCAGTATTAATGGATACTGACCAGATCGAACTAAAATCAAATCAAGAAAAGAAACAATTATTCGAACTAGAAAACGAAGTAAGCATGACGTCCATAGTCGAAAAAGATCGACAATTTGTGAGACAGGTCTCAACTTCGATTCCCGAATTTGATGGCAACAAGCTATCACTCAAACCAAAGGAGATCAAGAAGATCTAGCCGTGGAAGTTATCAAATCAAAGATAACAGGCACAATCCTTTACGAGGTTCAAAATGTGCAAACGATTCAAGGAATAATTCAGAAGCTATCTGATAACGTTAAAGGAGAATCCTCAATACTTATCGAAGCTAAATTGCTGAACACCAAATTAAAAGGCAAAACGGCATCGCAATATACGACTGAAATTGACGACCTGCGCAAGCAGTTAGCCGTAGCGTATGTTGACGAAGGCGCAGACTCAGTAACTGCGGATAAATTTTCAACCAAAATGTCATTATCCGCCATGATTACCAACACTGAACATGAAAAGGTCCGTTTCATACTAGAAACAGGCAAGTTCACAAACTTTAATGATGCAATGAGTCTGTATATTCAGCACAGTACAAAGATTACTGGAAGCGCTGACAATATTTACTATTTCGAAGGCAATAATAGTCGCGGTAATCAAAGAGGTTACTATAACAGAGGCTATCCTAATCAAAACAGAGGTAACTACCAAAACAGAGGTAGTTACCAAAACAGGGGTAATTACCGAAACAGAGGTAATTACCACAACACCAATAATAATAATAATAGAGGAAATAGAGGAAATAACCAACATAACGGTTATAACAACAACCAGAACAGGAACGGCTATAATAGTACATAATAGGAACAATGTCCGAGTTACCCAAATCGACCAGGGAAACGGGCAAGTCCCTCCAAATGCTCAAAATTAAAAAATAATGTCTATTCTATTAATCTAAGTCTTAATAATTTCGTATCATTTAAGAATGTTACGACAAATAAGAAAATAACATTCCTTATTGATACCGGTGCAGACATCTCTATAATAAAAGAAAATTCTGATGTATTTCATAACATCCAAGTATATAAAACTATAGACATTCGACGCATAGGAGAAGGAGTAATAAACTCCAAAGGCCTAGTCTCAATTGAATTGCAGACAGATAAATATATTATTCCATACGAATTTCATCTGCTTCATTCAGATTTCGCAATCCCATGCGATGGACTAATAGGATTAGTTTTCATAAAAACTTTTAATTGCAAATTAGATTACAGTAATTCAGAAGATTGGTTTATACTAAGACCACGAAATTTAACGTACCCAATTTATGTTCCAATAACATTCAGTTCTGGAAATAACTCAACACTTCTACCAGCAAGGCCCCAAGTGGTACGCAAAATAGACCTATCTTCAGCAGAAGATAACATTTTAATTCCCAATCAGGAAATTAAACCGGGTGTTTATGTTGCAAACACTATCACAACAGCCCAAAATACTTTTTTCCGATTTTTAAATACCACAAATAAATGCCAAATAGTAGGCTTCAACAATATAAAATTTGAATCACTTTCTAACTACGATATAGTTCAAAATATTAAAGAGACAAGAAAAGAATCTGTAATTCATAAATTGAAGAAAAATTTCCCAATACTATTTAAAAACAAACTCGAAAAGTTATGCACCGAGTATAGTGATGTGTTCGGACTTGATACCGAACCAATCACAACAAATAATTTTTATCAACAGAAATTAAGACTTAGGGATGATGAACCGGTATATGTGAAAAATTACCGAAATCCGCATAGCCAAATAGAAGAAATCCAGCGACAAGTTGGAAAGTTAATTGAACAGGGTATTGTTGAACCATCTACTTCGCCTTATAATAGCCCACTTTTACTAGTCCCAAAGAAAACCCTTCGGGATCTAAAGAAAAAATTGGCGATTAGTAATTGACTGTCGTCAAATAAATAAAAAATTGCTGTCAGATAAGTTTCCGCTCCCCAGAATTGACGATATTCTTGATCAATTGGGAAGAGCTAAATATTTTTCTTGCCTTGACTTAATGTCAGGTTTTCATCAAATTGAACTAGAAGAAAAATCAAGAGATATAACGTCTTTTTCAACGAGCAATGGCTCATATCGTTTCACGCGATTACCTTTCGGTCTAAAAATAGCACCTAATTCATTTCAGAGAATGATGACAATAGCTTTCTCAGGGCTTGAGCCTAGCCAAGCTTTCCTTTATATGGACGATTTAATTGTTATTGGTTGTTCTGAACAACATATGATTAAAAATTTAATAGATGTTTTTGAACTTTGCAGAAAAAACAATCTAAAACTGCATCCAGAAAAATGCTCATTTTTTATGCATGAAGTGACATTCCTAGGTCACAAATGCACAGACAAAGGAATCTTGCCAGATGATAAAAAATTTGACGTCATCAAGAATTATCCAGTCCCACATGATGCAGATAGTGCTAGACGTTTCGTTGCATTTTGCAATTACTATAGACGTTTCATACAAAATTTCGCCGAATATTCACGGCACATAACAAGATTATGTAAAAAGAATGTTCCATTCGAATGGACAGCAGAATGCGAAAACGCATTCCAATACTTAAAAGACAAGCTCGTTCAACCCAATCTATTGCAGTACCCAGATTTTAGCAAAGAATTTTGCATAATCACAGATGCAAGCAAACAAGCATGTGGAGCAGTTTTAACTCAAAACTATAATGGACTCCAACTTCCAGTTGCATATGCATCAAGAGCATTCACTAAAGGTGAAAGCAACAAGAGTACTACAGAACAAGAGCTAGCAGCAATACATTGGGCAATAACATATTTTCGACCATATATATATGGCAAACATTTCACAGTGCGAACAGACCATAGACCATTAACATATTTATTCTCCATGGTCAACCCAAGTTCAAAATTAACACGCATGCGTTTAGAATTGGAAGAGTATGATTTCACAGTAGAGTATTTGAGAGGTAAAGATAATTTTGTGGCAGACGCCCTATCGCGGATAACTATATCCGAATTTAAAGATATGAATATAAAAGTCCTGAAAGTCACTACCAGGCAACAAAGTAGACAGAAAAACTGCGCAGTTAATAAGGAAGAATTTTTACCAAGGCAAAAACTTCAAAATGCTTCTAGGCCCAGCGTATACGAAGTCGTCAAGAACGACGAGGTACGAAAAGTAGTGACCTTGCGAATAACAGCATATAAATGTTCATTGAAACATGGAAAGAAAGTTATAGCAAGAATTGATGTTAGCGATTTGTACACCAATGGAATTCTCGACTTAGGTCAGTTCTTCCAAAGGCTTGAAATGCAAGCCGGTATACTTGAAATCAGCCAACTCAAAGTGGCACCGAGCGAAAAGATCTTTGAAATTATTTCAATAGATTTTTTTTAAAAATATGGGCAATATTATATTGAAAACATTAAGAGTAGCGCTACTCCAGCCGGTGACCCTAATAGAAAATGAAAAAGAAAGAGAAGCAATACTGTCTACATACCATGATGATCCAATTCAAGGAGGTCATCAAGGATTACCAGAACGTAGCAAAAATAAAAGACACTACTATTGGAAAAATATGACGCCATATCAAAGAGAAAAGATGTCATAAATGCCAGGTATCAAAAACTACGAAACACACAAAAACCCCCATGACCCGCAAAGGCTTTTGATAGAGTGATAGTGGACACAATAGGTCCGCTACCAAAATCAGATAATGAAAATGAATATATTGTCACATTGATATGTGATCTAACAAAATATTTAGTAGCCATTCCAGTTGCATCCAAGAGTGCAAGTAATGTAGCTAAATCTATATTCGAAAATTTTATACTACAGTACGGTCCAATGAAAACACTCATTACGGACATGGGAACTGAGTATAAAAATCAGATTATAATAGACATATGCAGGTACATGAAGATTAAAAATATAACATCTACAGCATATCACCACCAGACTTTAGGGACAATAGAACGAAGTCATAGAACATTCAATGAATATATTCGTTCATACATATCAACAGATAAGTCCGATTGGGATGTTTGGATACAATATTTCACTTATTGTTACAACACAACACCCTCGGCAGTGCATGAATATTGTCCATACGAACTAGTATTTGGAAGACTACCAAATCAGTTCATAGATTTCAACAAAATAGATAGAATAGATCCTATATACAATTTAGAAGACTACTCTAAAGAAATAAAATTTAGAATAGAAATAGCATATAAAAGAGCTAGGATAATGTTAGAAAAACATAAGTTGAAGAATAAGAAATATTACGATAAAAGTACTTTAGATTTTCATTTAAAAATAGGAGATCAAGTTTTGTTAAAAAAAGAAATAGGTCATAAACTAGAAGCTAAATATACAGGACCTCATAAGGTAGTGAGTATAGAAGAAAATGATAATATAATAATTGTAGATGATAAAAATAAAAAACAGAAAGTTCACAAAAACAGATATATATACATATATTTAAGTACTAACATATAACAAAAAAATATCAAAGAAGCTAACTTCGGCCGTGCCGAAGTTTGTATACCCTTGCAGATTAATTGATTACTTTCTCCGTCATATCGGATTCAAGATATTTTAAAAATTGGAAATATAAAATTTTAAAAAAATTTGAACCAAAAAAAGAAACAGTAAGAAAAAATTCGAGTTTGCCAACGGTCGGATTTGAACCTCCGCTCACGTCATTTCTAGAATCGATCTCTACCTATTGCGCTACCAAACTTATAATTCACTGCCTCGCTATTTCGGTATACATTGCAAGCGTCCAGCTTCTCGCTCTCTAAATTTTCTGACTAATTCTAGAAAACAACAACACAATACAAATAGTTTTTTGTCTCTTTCTGTTTCGCACTCAGCTTGTAGTTTTTTCAAGCACGTGTTCGCATATATGTATGTATGTATGTTTGTATGTTTCCATGTATGTTGTTTGTGTACGAATATATAAAAGCAAATATAAACGTATTTAATTGGCTGCATATGCAAACATACTGATGCTGATGGGGGTTGATTCATTGATTTTATTGATTTATGTCGGTGTTTATTATCCGATCTGATTCAAACTTACTGGTATGATGTAAATGTATAATTCTCATCTGTTCACCAAATTTGGTTGAGATATCTTAAAAACAAAAAAGTTTTTCTCACAAAAACATACTTTTTCTGATGGGGGTTGATTATTGATTTTATTGATTTATGTCGGTGTTTATTATCCAATCTGAATCAAACTTGCTGGTAAGGTGTAAAAGTAGAATTCTCATCTGTGTGCCAAATTTGGTTGAGATATCTCAAAAAACAAAAAAGTTTTTCTCACAAGAACTGTTTTGAACAACTCACATTTTGACCGAGGTACCTCTGATCTTTCCTATTTTTCTATAACTTATAGTTGTCCGATCCGACCAATCTTTGAACTTAATTTGCTTGCAACATCAACGGACAGAATGATATGACTTTTATTCACGTAGCTCAAAATTTAAGATCGATTAAGTATGTAGAAACAGACAGACGGACAGACGGACAGACGGACATGGTCATATCGACTCGGCTTTCGATGCTGATCAAGAATATATATACTTTATGGGGTCGGAAACGATTATTTCTATGCGTTACAAACATCTGACCAATTTTATTATACCCTCTGCAAGGGTATAACAAAATTATTAGATGTAAGTCCGTGTTGAAATTATACATTTAAACTGCCGACCAACCAAATAGACTCTCTATGATTTCTCAATTCCACCTCAGTTTGCAAACTGCGCTAGTTCTCGGCTGCATTTCTTTTGTCTTTTGTATATTCTTAACTTTTTTTCATAAAATAAGTCGTGGAAAGTTTCTTACCCCCTACTCATTATTTATTAAGCTGAAATATTAAGTAACATTGTTTACGTAGAAGTTTTCAAAATATTTTCTCATTATTATTTGTTTGAGTCTATTTCATTGATTGAAGAAAGAAGTATGTATATTTTATTTTTGGGTTACTTAACAAAAAATATGATTAATAAATAACCTTTGTCCGTTCGATAATTTCCTTTTTTGTTTTTAATTCATAATTGAACACTTAACAATTAAAAAAAATATTATTTATAATTTTTCAATTCAAAAACTTATATTAATTGCCATAAGTCTACTCGGTTGACCGGCAGTGTATACATATATACATTTTGTATATTTTATCCTAAACAAACAAATACGCTATATATTTGTATATACATTTTTTTTTTATAAATATCCCAAACTGATATTAATTAATAAATCATACCAGCCAATTAAAGTACACACTAGACGGCATAAGTATTTTGACTAAACCTTTGTGCAAATGTTTCCTCAAGTTCAATCAAGCGGCAAAAAGATTGTTATTTTCACTTTAGCCGAATTTAAAATTTACTAAAATGAAGTAAGCAAGCCGTCCCTGCCGACCCTGTACCAATAAGAGATATTTTATAAACTCAAACCAAATCCCCATTAATTGAAAGTAAATTATTTTATAAAATTCTCCTAGCAAGCCGAAATTCATGCTTTCTCGCTCACTCATGTCAGTGAATGAAACTAATGCGTCATACGGTACAAAGCAACATGCGCATGCTCTTTATAATTAAATAAAAAATACAATTAAATATATTAATATTTTTATATTTATTAATTTCATATATTAAATAAATTTTTGCTTAACACTACGCCCGCATCAGGGATGGCACCCGCATCGGGGATGTCAACCATGGTGTTAGCCAGCTTGGCAGCAGCAGCCGGACAGTTACCCATTTTACGGGCTTTGGCCTTTTGCCTTAAGGCTGACCGCGCCGACTGCTGCTAGAAACAGTCCCAATTGGACCTGCCCCTTTGGCCTTTTTAAACTTCGGTGCCACTTCTTCGTCAGCGGGGGGAGGTTTGGCGGTGACCACCATTTCACCCGTCCCAATAAAGAAGTTTAATGTCCGGAATACAAATTTACAAAAATGATTTGTATAAATAATACAGAAATAATATAAATGAATTAAAAACTACTTACCGATTTTGACATATAGAAATTATTTGTTGTCATTGGCAGATGTAACGCCGTCAAAAGTATAACTGAAAGTGTCACCCTTCACCAGAAATGCACAATGCACGGTAGAGCCAGCGATGGGAAATACGTAGCCAGGCTCCAAAATCTAAGTATTTTTATGTAGCACAATTTTGCTGAAATACGTAGATCTACGTACTTTTTTATACCCTTGCAGAGGGTATAATAAAATTGGTCAGATGTTTGTAACGCATAGAAATAATCGACCCCATAAAGTATATATATTCTTGATCAGCATCGAAAGCCGAGTCGATATGACCATGTCCGTCTGTCTGTTTCTTCGCGCTTTTTCGAACTAAAATTTTAAGCTACGTGAATAAAAGTCATATCATTCTCTTCATTGATGATTTATCTAAATCAAGTTTAAAGATTGGTAGGATCGGACAACTATAAATTATAGAAAAATAGGAAAGATCAGAGGTACCTCGGTCAAAATGTGAGTTGTTCAAAACAGTTCTTTTGAGTTCTTTTGTTTTTTAAGATATATCAACCAAATTTGGCACACAGATGAGAATTCTACTTTTACACCAGCAAGTTTGATTCAGATCGGATAATAAACACCGACATAAATCAATAAAATCAATAATCAACCCCCATCAGAAAAAGTATGTTTTTGTGAGAAGAACTTTTTTGTTTTTTAAGATATCTGAACCAAATTTGGTGATCAAATGAGAATTATACTTTTACATCATATCAGTAAGTTTGAATCAAATCGGATAATAAACACCGACATAAATGAATAAAATCAATGAATCAACCCCCATCAGCATCAGTATGTATGCATATGCAGCCAATTAAATACGTTTATATTTGCTTTTATATATTCGTACACAAACAACATACATGGAAACATACAAACATACATACATACATATATGCGAACACGTGCTTGAAAAAACTACAAGCTGAGTTCGAAACAGAAAGAGATAGAAAACTATTTGTATTGTGTTGTTGTTTTCTAGAATTCGTCAGAAAATTTAGAGAGCGAGGAGCTGAACGCTTGCAATGTATACCGAAATAGCGAGGCCGTAAATTTCAAGTTTGGTAGCGCAATTTGTAGAGATCGATTCTAGAAATGACTTGAGCGGAGGTTCAATCCCGGCCGTGGCAAACTCGAATTTTTTCTTACGTTTTCTTTTTATACCCTTGCAGAGGATATAATAAACTTGGTCAGATGCTTGTAACTTATAGAAATAATCGTTTCCGACTCCAGTATACATATGTACATGTACATATGTATGTATGTACATATACATATGTATTCTTAATCGAAGAATCGAACGTAAATTTGAGCCACGTGAATAAAAGTCATATCATTCTGTTCATTGATGATGCAAGCAAATCAAGTTTGAAGTCGGATCGGACAACTAATGTATAAGGTATTGAAAAATTGGAAAGATCAGAGGTACCTCGGTCAAAATTTTTGTTGTTCAAAACAGTTCTTGTAAGAAAAACTTTTTTGTTTTTTGAGATACATATGTATCTCAACCAAATTTAACATACAGATGAGACTTTTACTTTTACATCATACCAGTAAATTTGAATTAGTTCGGATAAATCAATAAAATCAATAAATCAACCCCCCAAAAGCAGCAAAGTCAGTTAAGTTACATACATACATACATATGTGTATATGCATGGTTTAGAAAGAGACAAAAATATATAAAGAAGTATTCGACCAGTAGCGAACTTAAAAAATAGCAATATAATGAATGGGCTATTAATTTTGCCATTACTCAGTCAACATATATTGCATTTCTTATATGATCTTTGCCTAAGTTTCATTTGTGAGATTAAAAATTAGTCATTAACACCAGATAGATTATGTAGGCATAGAGTTGTTCTGCAACTAGCCAATCGACCATTAAGTCGGAAGTATTTATTTTGTCACTAAGTCCCCCCTGTTGTTGTCCTGTCAGAAAACGAAACTTGTGAAAGTGAGCGCCGCTAATCAGTCTCTTAATGGTTTGTCTGAATGGGACGGCCTTGCGCTTGCGTAGTGTGTATAATGATCATGTCCGTGCGTGAAGGTTTTTTTATTTTGCGAATACACACATACACACATACATATTAATATATTTGGTAGGAATTAGGCGGAGTAGTGACACCCTCGAGGTTGTTTACCAGAGAGCGAGTAAGATTGAGAGCAATAGAAATGGATCAAAAAAAGATAGCTTCTGAATTTTCTGAGCGCTGAACCACTGTATATATTGTGCACATGCTGCACTTGGGTAAGGTCCATGAATCAATATTTCGGAGAAAGACGTTATGTTAAAGGCGCGACAATTTGTTTTTTTATTTGGTTAGAGCGTGAGAAAAAAATAATTTTGTGGAATGGCATACGGGACTAGGGACCGTGAGAACCAACAAACGAAAGCCCTAAGAGTAAGAGTGATGGCATTATAGTTTTTAGAAAAAAGCAAATGTTGAAATGTGAGGAATGGAACAAAATCGATGAAGATTGCGCGTTGAGTACTTGGAACTTGCTGCTCAATTTTCTGTTTCCCTGATGCAAAAACTTTTATTTGCCTATATTTTTCTAATTTGTTGAATGTGTAGGTGTGCGTATACATTGTATGTACATATAGCAAGTGCATAGACAAGATAAACTTTATTTTAAAAGTCCGCCAATATTTTGTCAAGGTTAAGGTTAGCGCGTGAGAGAAATAGTTTTTATTGCCCTGTCGGTTTGGGAGGGGGGGTTGGTGTTATTGTGAGAACTAACGAAATAGTTCTTGGAATTTTATTTCTCAACTCTTTCAAGTTAAGTTGAAATAACATTGCCATGCTGAAAACAGATTACATCAATTTTAGTGATCATTACTTCAATTTCAAATCATTTTAAACACAAGAGCATTAATGAAATAAAAGAATAAGTCAATAAAATATCCAACTCTTTGATGATATGCATATTTGTATGCTTGTGCATACGGCATAAACATGTGCATGCAATATATGTACATACATACATACATACATATATTACTCTTTATATTAAAAGCCCGCCAAAAAGAGATAAATATTCTTAAGTCGGAGGGGAAGGAGAAATAATACAGAAGTCATTATTTGTAAGGAAACGGCAATTCGTTAACACTATGATCTAACCAACTACATCATGATTTAACTAACTAACAACGGGGGTACACAAATTTAATACTCCTTTTAAAAAATAACATACATACATACGTACATTTATATGTATGTTTGTATGTTCATATGAGCGGTGAGAGGGGCACAGGGGTAACGCTTCGTGGGAAGCTTTTTCAAAACTTTTGTGTCAGATTTTCAAATACGAGTCTTTTTCAAGACTGCTGTATTTCATTTTTCAAATTCAAGTGTTTTTCTCTTTTTCCCCCATCTACATATAACCAAATATAACTTTTTATTTCAGCGTTAATTCATTGTGTTCAAATAATATTGCTTCCATTGCCATTATTATCTTGCCGTATTATCTTGTTTTCAGAATAATATATTATCTTTTACAGCGTTATAAGCAATTCATTGAAAATCTAAATTACATAATTCGAAAATGCCGCGCCTTTCAAAAAAATCAGCCGAGCAACGTCGGCGAGAGTCAACAAATCGGAGTCCGAGAAGATCCTGTTTCGATTCGAGAAAGGAATTCACAACGTTTGGCTAATGAACGCCAACATAATATGGAAACTCGCGCACGAGAACGGAGGCAGGATGCGTTGTCCCGTTCTAGTTGTCGAAGGAATGCCGCATATAGAAATAGAGAGCGCGATGAGGATAATGCATCTCACACTACAAGAAGGGATATCCCTACTACTCGACAGCGGGAACAAGAGCGCAATACTGCTGAACATTCTGTTCGAAGGCAGAATTTGGAGTACAGGGAAGTGGAGCGCGAAAGAGACGCATCCACATCATCTCGACGAATGGAGTGGGATAATGCAAGACAGCAGGAGCAAGAGCGCAATACTGCTGAACATTCTCTTCGAAGACAGAATTTGGAGTTCAGGGAAGTGGAGCGCGAAAGGGACGCATTATCCCACTCCATTTGTCGGGAAGACTTAGATGCAAGACAGCAGGAGCAAGAGCGTAATACTGCTGAACATTCTGTTCGAAGGCAGAATTTGGAGTAAAGGAAATTTGAGCGCGAACGTGATGCGAATTACCGACGAAACGAAAGACGTGATGCGACTGTAAGAAGACGAGAACAAATGTTGAATTCATCTCAAAGAAGAGTAACTCGAATGCAAGCCCGAAGAATTGCTGAACAAATTCATCATATGAATGAAGCACGGGTCATTAATTATCGCCAAAACTCTCAAAGTCGTGAAGCGGAGTCGCAACGGCAATCCCGACGAAATAGAGAAGTTAGAGCTGCAATGTCGCCAGAAGAGACGCAGCAAGAAAGAGAGTTCCATATGCAGCAGCGAATGAGTATGGCACGACAAACATATTTACGTCAAATAAAAATGGGCCCAACTGAAATACCAGTTGTGGAAGAACATTTTTTATGCATAATACAAAACGTTTGGATATAAATCGAATTTCTTTAAAATTTCCTCTGTTGGATATAAGAAAGTCCTTTTATTTGTCTGAAAAATTTCCGTCTACAGTTGGCACCTATTTATTTTGCTATACGTGTCACAGATCAATAAATAATCAAGGTAAAATACCTAATTTATGTCTTTCTGAAGGTTTTGATTTCGTTGAAGTTCCCGATTGCCTAAAGGATATAACATGCCTAGAGGAAAGACTAATTTCTCCAATAATCCCATTCATGAGAATTGTATCCCTAGGCTATGAAAAGCAATGCGCCGTAAGAGGAGCTGTGGTTAATGTTCCTATATCTGTTTCCGACACGGTCACTGCTCTGCCTCGCTCCTTTGATAATTCTCATGTGGTACAAGTCCACCTAAAGCGTAAGCTGGAATATCGACATAGTTTCATGACGGAGACTATAAGACCAGCTAAAGTTATGGAAGCGCTACGGTTTTTGTTAAACACTGAGCTTTATCAAAAGCATGGCATTTCAATGTTGCCGGGTTGGCTCACGGAATTTGAAAATAATGAACATGTACCGTTTATTGCTGATCGACAAGATCGGCCAATTGTGGAACAACTTCTTGCTGAACGAATGGAAATTGACCCTGATCCAGAAGGCAACGAGGATGAAGAGTATATAAATCCCGGTGGTCAGGAAACCTTGTTGGAAAATGAGCCGATTGAAAATAATGCAATTATTGAAAGAATTGCAATGGCTCCTGGTGAAGGTCGGCGTCCTGTAGATATGACTTCTCAGGAAGATGCTGAAGAACTATCCTTTCCGTCAATATCATGTGGTCGAATTTTTAATTGCAAAACTACATACGGTCGCAAAGCAAAGTCTCAACTTCGGTACTATGTATGACCGACGCTGCGCTAAAATTCCAAAAATTTTGTACATGTACAAGTCATATGAAATGACACGCATCAAAAATGCGATTTCTATTTGCCTTAGAAAGAAATCTGGCACCGCACATGTTACTCCGGCTAACATGATGGATGAAACTTTTGTTGATAGCTTGGTTCAGCATGACGATGGTTACCATCTTCTCAAAGGATTGCGTTCCTCCCCAGCCCATTGGGAAGCCGAAAAAAAAAGGTTCTGGCTATGATTCGCCAGTTTGGATTGCCAACATTTTTTATTACCCTTTCCGCGGCCGAGACCAAATGGAATGAGCTCCTGGTCATTTTATCTCTTCTTATAGATAACATAGTTATCAGTGAAAATGAAGCTTCAAATCTGGCAGGTTCTGAAAAGGCAAGATTAATACGTTCAGATCCTGCAACGTGCTCCAGATATTTTGATCACCGACTTCACCAGTTAATGAAGCTTTTCAAAAGCAAACATATTTTCGGTGACTTTGAGCTTTCTCATTATTATTGGAGAATAGAATTTCAACAACGTGGCTCACCTCACTCTCATGGCATGTACTGGCTAAAAGGAGCACCAAAGTTGCAGAATATTGATGGTTCAGTAAACACAGAGGAAGTGGTTAGATTTATTGATACGTTCATCACTACTAATGGAGACAATGAAGAATTGAAAGATGTTCTAAAATATCAATACCACAAACATAGTGCCACTTGTAAAAAGGAAATTCACAGAGAAAGCAAATGTCGGTTTAATATTCCCTACCCTCCAATGCCTGAAACTAAAATTTTGTATCCGTTTGATGAAGAAGAAAATGCCAATCAAATTTGTAAAGATACTTGGAAACGCATTACGGAATTGTTGGATAAAAAAATAAATATATCGAATGCTGAAGAATTGCATTTAAATAATTTTGATAATTTTCTTACGCACCTGGGAATTGATTATGATGCTTACATTTTATCAATAAGAACAAGCATTAAAAAACCTCAAATATTTCTTCGACGAAAATTTTCTGATATAATGCTGAATGCATATAATGAAGATATATTAAGACTACATAGAGCAAATATGGATATCCAATTCATTTTGGATGCATATGGTTGCTGTAGTTATATTATAAATTACATAAATAAATCAAACAGAGGTGTGTCGAAATTGCTTCGCGAAGCCATGGATGAAATTACTGCCGGAGGACATCGAGATCGATTGATAAAGGAGAAATTACAATACCTCGGAAGCAAGTTTATTAACGGAACCGAAATTTCAGCTCAAGAAGCTGTTTATAATATCCTGGGGCTTCATTTGTCAGAGACCAGCAATGGAAACATATTCGTCAATACTTCGCATCCTGATCAAAGAGTTCGCATGATAAAGTCAAAGAAGGAACTGGAAAGACTTCCTCCTGAATCGAAAAATATTTATGTGGCAGGTCTTCACGATTATTACATACTCAGACCAGAATCCATGGAAGACGAAGAGATGCGGATGAAAATACAGAAGAGGATGAAGAAAATACGGAAGAAAATCCTGCTGCCGAAAATGAAATTGCGGAGCCTGATGAAGCACATCAAGAATACGAACTTCAAAACAGATCAGGCGTCATGCGGAAAAGAAAAAATCCTTACATCCTAAGATGGAGAAGGTTTAGCAAAAATGTATCGAGAAATGATTATTACAGAGAACTTGTTACGCTATTTTTTCCCTGGCGCAATGAAGAGTGCGACATAATTAATAAAGACAATGAAGCCACATATAATGATCATAAAATATTAACTGATTCCAACAGGAATAAATATGATGCGATTAATGAAGAGCTGTTCGATGAAATTTTGCTGGAAATGAAAAATGGGGATAATGAAAACCAAGAGATTTCTGCCTCACAAATTTTGGATGAAGAGTTCAGAGGATTCCAGAGGTTGCAAGAGACTATAACGTGTTCCAACAAAACGAAAGCCATCACAACTCTGATGAGAATGGACTAAATAATAAACAAAGAGAATATTATGCCCATGTAATGCATAGCATGAATGCTAATAAAATATTTTATGAATATGTCGGAGGTGGCGCAGGAGTGGAGAAGAGTAGACTAATTACTACTATTTATCAGTCACTTATGTTGAGATTTGGCAACATAGCGGGAAGCAACCCAGAAGTGGCCAAAGTATTGCTTTCCGCACCAATAGGAAAAGCCGCGATTGGAATTGGAGGTCTCACATTGCACTCACTTTTTTCGTTACCTGTAAATCAGTCTTCAAATGGACTGAGACCATTAAATAATGATGTTTTGAACTAAATGGCTTGACAGATAGCTTACCAAATTAATAGTAAAGGACTGCAAGGGTATATAAACTTCGGCAGGGCCGAAGTTAACTTCTTTGATATTTTTTTGTTTTTTTCGTTTTAAATACAGTTACCGAATGAAATGTTGTTTTTTTTTTTGTTTCAATACAATTATAAGATCTTCATCTGAAATCAAAACCAAAAATCTACATGCCTCTACATTACCTCTTTAATATTCGAAAAAATTTCACAATATAACTAAGAAAGCTTGTGTCTGATTATGCGATGGAGCCACTGTATGTCTTCTGACAAAATTTTATCAAAACCTACATATAATTTACTTACTTTGAGAAAATCCATACATATTTTGTCAATAGAATCAGATGCATCGAGCATCGATGATTTTTGGGCAATGTTTTCCGATGTTTTGTGACATACCGATGTTTATCGATGCCTCGATGTTTGACAGAACATCGGGTGTTAAATTTCACAACATTGCAGAACATGTGGTTTCAGTGCGACACGGAAAAATTCGCGAATTTGTTTTATTTATTTACCCTGCGTTTGCAATGCCAAAGTAAGTAAATTGTAGAAAATATATACATATAAATATAGTTATTTGCAATTACAAATGTATTTTTTCTAGAATAACAACAAGGACAAACTTTTGCTGGAGGCGCTTTACAAAAATTGATGGAAATAGCGCAAAATGCAACATTTGCAACAAAGTTTTGAAGACTGCGGGTAACACGAACAACATGAAGTTTTTAGAAATGAAGGAAATGTGGAAGAGATTGCTAAATGGGAAAACGCTAACATTAACAATGGATGTATGGAGCGACCAGATGTCAATGCGGAGTTACTTGGGCATTACTGCTCATTACTGCTTGGAGCTAAGCGAGCGTCACACATCAGTATACCTCACTGAAATGCTGGAGAGTTGCTGCAAAGATTGGCACATTGAAAAGGAATTAGTGGCAGCCGTCGTCACCGACAATGGGGCAAATGTCGTCAAAGCCGTTGACCTAGGTTTTGGGCGAAAAAAGCACCATACCATGTTTCGCACATACCCTAAATCTAATTGCACGATCTGCTATGCAAAGAGATTCAATAAGTGCATACATTGAAAAGGTAAAGGGAATTGTAACTTTTTTAAAGAAGAGTTGCGTTGCAAGCGACAACTTAAGAAAAGTAACGGACAAGGTATTGATCCAAGATGTGGCTACTAGATGGAATAGCACATACTACATGATTGAGCGTTACTTGGAGCTTAAAAATTTCGTAAACGATATTGTCTGAAGTGTCCGCAACGATGTTGAGATGCTAAATGGAAATGAGTTACAGGTGCTTAATAATATCATGCCAATGCTGCGGCCCCTTGAGGAAGCCACAAAAATAATAGGCGCAGATACGTATTGCACAGCCAGTATGGTTATCCCAATGGTGAATATTTTAAAAACAAAATTGATTAACGTTGATGACATCACGCCCGAGGCAAATGACATTAAGAACTTCTTGCTTTTCGAAATCGATAAGCGTATAGATATCAATAGAGCAGATATGCTTCAAATGTCATCATTAATTTATTCCTTAAAAAATTTTATTTTCAATGTATTGTTTCAGGTCTCAATTCTGGCAATGGCTACAGTACTTGATCCAAGATTCAAGAAACTGCATTTTAAAGACCCTCAGGCATGCTCAAACACTATTACAAAAAATAAAGTCTATGGTAAAACCGATGGTCAAGGACTACAATAGTAATGATAACGTGACAAGCACAACTAAATCCAATTCTTTTTGGGACCACCATCACCAGCTGGCACAGTCTCATGAGCCTGATGGGGATATTGATGTGGAGATGATAGCGTACCTGCGAATGCCATTAGCGTCATTTGAAAGCAACCCTCTACAAATATGGGAAGGTATGAAAAACACATATCCCAATTTACATAAAATGGCGCTGCAATTTTTACTGGTAGTTGGATCGTCGGTTCCTTCTGAACGGGTTTTTTCAGCGGCATGATATATTTTAAGCCAAAGGAGAAACAGGTTAGAGCCAAAACAGACTAAGCCGCATTTTATTTTTGCAAAATATCGACAAGAAATACTTTTTTGAAAAAAAGTAATTACAATAATTAATATTGCTTTGAAAGCATAAAAAAGGACTGCTAAGAAAGCATTTGTTATATTATTATTTTATTCATTTTGATTCTCAATGTAATGAAAAAGACTGCTAAGGAAGCATTTGTTATATTATTATTTAATCACAAGACTACGAAAAATTCGTAAATTGATATACTTCTAAGTTCTGTTAATTATATTGTTAAGTAAACCACTCAATAAAGAAATAAAAAAAAAACTAAGAAAACATTTATTTAAAAGGCTTTTAAGAATTGAATTAATGAAAAATAACGGAATTGGTAGAAAACATCGATACATCGCTGTTTACAGCCGATGTTTCACAAAACATCGATTTATCATTTTCCAAACATCGATGAACATCGACATCGGAATTTCGACCCAAATTTACATCACTAGGATGAGTAATTTGATATCTGAGAGAAGAAATTAACCACGGGTATTACAATATCATCAACGTCCATTTAAAAGGAAACATTTCATCAACACGAGATGTGCTGATGACGTAGGAATCATTAAAAAAGAATTGTCTGGGATCAACAGACAAAAAGAGAATCTTCACTGAAGCGTTAGTGATATGACTCTCATACGAAACATCAGTCGTGTCCACTGTAGATGACATCAATGAAGAACCATTCACAGATTCCTTCAGAGAATGCACAACTTCATAAGGAAAACTTACCTGCAACTTAAAACAGCTTTTCCGAACTGTTATAAAAGGTCGCAATGAGAGCGCGCCTCCTTATTAGTTCTTCAACCACTTTATAGGAAACAGAGTCGACATCTTGTGGCAACTCCATGCAATTATTCAGCGGCCGTGCATCAGTGATGCAATCAGTAATATCAGAAATTTAATCGCGCGTTAACGTAAACGCTATGCACGATTCCATACATTCGTTCTATATTGACGTTTTGCTCCATTAATGGATCGAAACATTTCGACAAAGAGTTCGAAGTAAACCGGAATTTCCCCAGAATTCTGGGAATGAGATAATCCCGTATCCAACGATAAATATCAGAGCCGTCGCATGCGATTTTTATGCGACAACGCGTCGAAAATGAAGATAGCTATCCACAGCTATTCCAAATCTGGTCCACGAGAGTAATTCGCTGTTCCGTCCGAAAACTATCTCTTACAAAGCTCGATTGCACTCGCAAGCGTTGAATAACTTCAACACCAGGAATGAGCTGCTCATGATCCAAACCTTTGGCCGCCACCAGAAAGAAATCTGGCGACATAGTCACACAGGGTGACCGGCTTTGCGCTTCTCCTCCACAAAAAGTCCATGTTCTGCTATTAGACATGCGGAATATCTGATACCAGGATGACTTCAAATACTCATTAATACGAATTAAAAATTCGAAAATTCGCTTTCCAAATAGAGCACCATTGGCACTCAAAAAGGCCATTGCTCCTGGTACACATTCCACGCTTGAATATGAGCTGGCGATTCTCTGATTGCTCGGAAATCGTCAAGATCACCTGCTAAATTTGACCGAATTGCAATATTCGGATAGTAGCGTAACAAAACATCATCTGTTCTTGGATATCTGCACACGCTGGCACACATACCTCCCTGACGATTACGTATTTTTAGAAAATCAAACAAAATCCGAGTCTGATTTCCACCGCATTCATGTTTCAACCGATAGTTGTTCAAAGGAAACGTTTCATGTGTATTAGTCTGAACCATTTCAATGGCTTCAGCCTCTACACCCCAAGATACTATAGCGAGATCAGTCTTTATCTGCGTCTCACGGATGGAGTTGCTATATATTGAGTCTTTATCATACGCATTAGTAACGCTATTAGTAAGCCTTTTACTGGCGTATCCGCAACTGATTCAGGAAAGTCGACATCGATGAAGATCTCTCCTGGTAAAATCAACCATAGAATGTAAGTCCATAAGTTCGACCCATAATCTGGTTTCCAAGTCCGATAAAAAGTAATCTTCGTAGCGCTTATAGCAGCATTTCTCATCAAGTGCGCGGTAGGTATAGGATTATACCTTACGTGCGGCATAGACAACATCTGCACGAAATGAATGCGATGAAGTAGATTCTAAAACAAGGTCATCGAATATGCCAGATACATATATGAAATGGCTGGAAACGAGGGATAAATCTGTTCATGGGCGGAAGGGCCGTTAATACTGATCTTCATACATCTTTCAATAAGTTGAATCGATGTCAATTCATTCCAGAATTCAACATGCTGCGGCATCTGGTCTCGGGCATAAAGGCTTAGCGCGGCATTAACAGGGCAAATCTGGAAATCTGACGATGCTTGTATCATCGAGGGGTCAATTTGCATAGGCTTGCAAATCCGTGATAAAACGTCACGTACTAAAGAGTCCTGTACAGATCCATCAAGCGACGCCGATGATAGAAAACCGAGCGAGCTCGTATTACAGATACGATCAACGTTCAATACAACTTTTTCGGGTTCTCGCAGCATTATAAAGCTGCGTTTCACTCTTTCATCATGGAGCGAGCATAACGCAGCAAAGTATTCCTCCGTGTTTTTCCATTTAATGAATCTCTTCGGATTACGAACCATATACGATTTCCTATTTGGAACATCGTTCCATACGGTAAACATCGGTTCCAAGGAAAGCGGTTTCTGTAAAACCATCTCTTTCATCGCGGGTACTTCCCGCGCTCCTAAGCTCCAAAAATGCAAAGACACGAATGAGGAAATAATCTCCTCTATCGTGCTTGATTTTATACTATCTGGATCGTCCGTCTCGGACACGTGAGTGATCCCGCTAGACGGGATCCACATATAAGTTGCTGATCATATTGCGGCACTTGACGGCGGTTATATTATGTAAACAAAGCGACAAAGTGTCTCTATGTTTATGCGCTTGATACTCTATTATTAAATTTGGGCATATGACCACTTTACATACTGTATACACTACAATATGGTGGGCATATGCTTGTTTGGCATATAACATACTACAATTTAATAATAAGGAAATAATTCAAAATGTCTTAGAAGACGCTGCAGACATTGTTATTATTCCTGCTTATTATACAAATCATTTTTACATTTTTTTATTAATAAAGTAGAATTAGAATTTTTTTTCTATATCCTTTTGGCCATTCAGATGTAGCGCAAGCTTTTATAGTGTACTATAAAACGCTGCTCAAGGACTTCAAAAATGTTAAAATTAATCACGACATTCAAAAGGACCCATTTAATTGTGGTGTTTTGATATTACAATTTGTGAAATCCTTTCATGAAAATGTGTCGCTGAAAAATTTTAAATCTCCTGATATCTTTCGAAAACAGATGTTCGAAAAATTAGTTAACTGTAGTGATGCAGTGCTAAACATCTGCCTGCATTGTTCAGGGAGTACATCTAAATTGCACTGCACTAGGTGTAAAAGACTTCTTTGCACTAAATGCTATGTAAATTTATATGATACAACCCTTACAAATTTAATTTGTATGCTTTGTCAGGCATTTTAAATAATAGAAACAAAACTCTACCTTGTGCAGAAAAGTGGATAGGCCTATTGGGGAGATCGCTTTAAAAAAACGCGCCATAAACTCTACCTCAAGGTGGTGCGGAAAGAGTTTACAAAAAATATATAACATAATTGGTTTTATATTATTATGCAGAATTACTGGTTTCAATGGCAATCTAGTGTAAATATACATCTGTTTATCAGGTCGATGACAGACAGCGGAATTTTTATAAGGAACAACCCAACATCGCGGAAACTCAAGGCAGTTTAGCTATTTTATAGCATTTCGAGCTTCTTTTTAAAACCAAATGCTATTAAAATTTTGAAAATGCTATTAGCTATAAATTTAGCTATTTTAAAAGAATATTGAATAGTCTTTTTAAAACCTGTACTTATTTGGTGACATGCAGCGTTTAAAGAAGCCAAGAATGCAAATGCAACAATTTGAAAAAAATTCACTTAGTAAAGTGGCACAACACTTCTGAAAATGTAAAGTTTTGGGCAGAGGCCCTTAAATATTCAGGGATTTGGCCGATTTTGCGTTGGAGATCATGTCTTTACCATGGTCAAACGCAGAGGTCGAGAGAATTTTCAGGCAAATGAATTTAGTTAAATCAAACTTAGGAAACAGGATGGAGATTAAAACACTGGATTCTATTTTAAATATTAGGTATGCCTTTTTTGGAAATTCTCTTATATGCTTATTGGAATTTGTTTAATTTACAGATATGGTTTGCGCAGAAATGAAAAGTTCTGTTATGATTATATTTTTTTTCATGGCATTGAAAAATACGGTTCGCATATTGATATTAACGTTGACCACATTGTTTCATTGTTGAAACCCATGTAAAATAAAAATAAATTGAATGAATATCAAATTTAATGTCTAAATAATTGAGCTATTATTTTAACAATTTTTTTTATTTTTAGCTATTTCTATCTATTTTTCATCGTTGCTGTGGAGCAAATTCATTCTAATTTCTAATAAGTTCCTTACAGATAAAACTTAATCATGCGGAAAGGCTATCTGCATATATTCCACAGCTTATGCAAAGAATTGTCAATTTGAGGAAAAAAAATATCAAAGAAGCTAACTTCGGCCGTGCCGAAGTTTGTATACCCTTGCAGATTAATTGATTACTTTCTCTTTTAAAAATTGGAAATATAAAATTTAAAAAAAATTTGAACCAAAAAAAGAATCAGTAAGAAAAAAATTCGAATTTGCCAACGGCCGGAGTTGAACCTCCGCTCACGACACTTCTAGAACCGATCTCTACCTATTGCGCTACCAAACTTAAAATTCACGGCCTCGCTATTTCGGTATACATTGCAAGCGTCCAGCTTCTCGCTCTCTAAATTTTCTGACGAATTCTAGAAAACAACAACACAATACAAAAATTGTTTTCTGTCTCTTTCTGCTTCGCACTCAGCTTGTAGTTTTTTCAAGCACGTGTTCGCATATATGTATGTATGTATGTATGTTTGTATGTTTCCATTTATGTTGTTTGTGTACGGATATATAAAAGCAAATATAAACGTATTTAATTGGCTGCATATGCATACATACTGATGCTGATGGGGGTTGATTCATTGATTTTATTGATTTATGTCGGTGTTTATTATCCGATCTGATTCAAACTTACTGGTATGATGTAAAAGTTTAATTCTCATCTGTTCACCAAATTTGGTTGAGATATCTTAAAAAACAAAAAAGTTTTTCTCACAAAAACATACTTTTTCTGATGGGGGTTGATTATTGATTTTATTGATTTATGTCGGTGTTTATTATCCGATCTGAATCAAACTTGCTGGTAAGGTGTAAAAGTAGAATTGTCATCTATGTGCCAAATTTGGTTGAGATATCTCAAAAGAACTGTTTTGAACAACACAAATTTTAACCGAGGTACCTCTGATCTTTCCTATTTTTCTATAACTTATAGTTGTCCGATCCTACCAACTCTCGAACTTAATTTAGATAAATCATCAATGAAGAGAATGATATGACTTTTATTCACGTAGCTCAAAATTTAAGTTCGATTCCTTGCGAAGAAACAGACAGACGGACAGACGGACAGACGGACATGGTCATATCGACTCGGCTTTCGATGCTGATCAAGAATATATATACTTTATGGGGTCGGAAACGATTATTTCTATGCGTTACAAACATCTGACCAATTTTATTATACCCTCTGCAAGGGTATAACAAAATTATTAGATGTAAGTCCGTGTTGAAATTATACATTTAAACTGCCGACCAACCAAATAGACTCTCTATGATTTCTCAATTCCACCTCAGTTTGCAAACTGCGCTAGTTCTCGGCTGCATTTCTTTTGTCTTTTGTATATTCTTAACTTTTTTCATAAAATAAGTCGTGGAAAGTTTCTTACCCCCTACTCATTATTTATTAAGCTGAAATATTAAGTAACATTGTTTACGTAGAAGTTTTCAAAATATTTTCTTATTATTATTTGTTTTAATTCAATGAGTCAATTTCATTGATCGAAGAAAAAAGTATGTATTTTTTATTTTTGGGTTACTCAACTAAAAAAAATTATTAATAAATAACCTTTGCACGTTGGATACTTTCCTTTTTTGTTTTTAATTTATAATTGAACACTTAACAATGAAAATAATAATATAATTTTTCAATTCAAAAACTTCAATTCGTATTTCCTTTTTTTTTGGAGTATCCCAAATTGATATTAATTAATAAATCACACCAGCCAATTTAAGTATACACTAGCCGGCATAAGTATTTTGACGAAACCTTTGTGCAATTGCTACCAAATCCACCGCAGCTTATTTCGTTTACCACTCCCGTTCCGCAAGGCGATCGTAAAGATGAGACTATTTCCATTTCTCCAGGAAATGGTCTCCCTTTACAGGCGAATAAAGCTGTAGTTTCCGATATGTCTGGGCATATATCCAAATATTGCCAATAGGGATCCTGTCAGAGGCCTACACACGGACACTCTGATTGAATCTGCTGCGGTTATAATTGCCGTGGTGGATCCCATGTCTGGTCTCCGTAGACCTCTAACAGGTGTTCCTCGGAAGAAACACATATTTGTTTCTAGGCTTGATCCTGAACATTCGTCGGACGACATCTTAGCTTTTATTAAGACAAAAGTTCAAGCCAACAAAATATCGGTGGAAAAATTTAAATTTAATTATTCAAGAGAGATCTCTTCTTTTAAGATTAGTGTCCCGGTCTAACTGTTTGACTGTATTTGCAGTAACAGTTTTTGGCCGGATCACATTTTAGTTAAAGAGTACACGGCCAAAAAGAAAACTCGAGATCCGGTAAGGCTTTCTATCCCCGCCTCTTCAACTTCTGCCGGACCATCAGCATCTGCTGGTGGTTCAAAAAACTAATCTCGTCCCTTTGTCTGGCCTATCAGAATGTAAGAGGACTTAAATCTAAGCTTCCTAGACTATATGTAGATAGTTTAGTATTTGATTTTAATATTTTAGCTTTTACAGAGACATGGTTAAAACCTGATATTAGCGATGCATCTGTTCTTTCTTCAAAATTTTCAATTTTTTAGGCGTGATCGGACCAATCGCGTAGGTTTTGATAGCAGTTGACTCTACCTTACCCTCTGACATTATTCATTTTCCTGAATTTCAGGAAATCGAGTTTGTTGGAGTTAAGGTTAGACTCAAGTCCTTTTTTGCCTACGTAACATAGGAACATGTCCCGCCACAATCCGACATGTCAGTATATAACAAACATCTAGAGTCAATTCAATATGTTTCTTCTTTGCTATCAGATAGTGACATCTTAATTGCTCTTGGTGATTTTAATTTGCCTGAAATTCAATGGTCACCTTCAGATGAATCTGCTTCGTTGCTTCCTTCTACGTCACATTTGAATATTGATGGCCTTTTTGAATTATCCTTGGCCCAGATAAACTCTGTCCGTAATAAGAATGGAAGATCTTTGGATCTGATATTTGTGATTAATTCTTCCAACTGCGCTGTTTCTAGAACTGACCCTCTAGTCCTCCCGGAAGATAAATTTCACCCCACTTTAGAATTGACTATTGATCTACCTTTTCGAGCACCAATTGTTGGTGTTCATACGAAGCCTAGATCACGTAACTTTCATAAAGCCAACTTTCTTAAATTGAATGAGCTTATTCTTTCAACAGATTGGTCCCCTTTATACAATTGTTCAGACATGGATCTAGCTATTTCTATTTTTTACAATACTCTCGATTCGCTTCTTGGGGTTTGTGTCCCATGCAGGATGCCAGTGTTGTCTCATCGACCCCCCCCTGGTTTTCTCGTGAGTTATCTAACTTAAAGAACGTGAAATCGAGATATTATAAAAAGTACAAGAAATCATGTCGTCCCTCTGATTTCGCTCGTTATATAGTCGCACGCTCGGATTTTATGAGGCTTAACACTCAATGTTATAGGAACTACCTTCAGCGTTGCAAATTTGAGTTCTCACAAAATCCGAAATTATTCTATAATTTCGTCAATTCTAAACGTAAGACGTCCGTCCTTCCATCCCGAATTTCTTTTAAAAATAATACAGCGGACACTGATCAAGAAATTGCTGATTTTTTTAAAACAACTTATTCCTCCACGGAATATCGAGCGAATCTTTCATATCCTTACCAGTTGAAAAAGTCTAATTGTATCTATAATCCTTTGATTGATGAAAGTTCGTTACTTAGCGTGCTTAATTTAGGAAAACCAGTGTACTCTCCTGGCCCCGATGGGAAACCAGGCTGTGTACTCAGATTTTGCGCAGAGGCTCTATGTAAGCCAATTTTAAAACTTTTTGTATTGTCCGTTAACTCTTCAACTTTTCCATCTATTTGGAAGAAATCCTATATCATTCCTCTTTATAAGAATGGTAGGAAATCCGATGCAACGAACTATAGGGGTATCTCTAAATTGTCCGCTATTCCTAAAGCGTTTGAAAAGATAATTACTTCTCAATTGCAACATTTTTGTAGCTCTATTATTTCACCAACTCAGCATGGGTTTGTGAAACCAACCACTAACCTATTAGAATTTACATCTTTGACTATCGGAGGATTTAAGAATGCAAGGCAAACTGATGTCGTTTACACTGATTTCAGTAAGGCTTTTGATTCTGTTAATCATGCGCTTCTTCTTCTTAAGTTAAGTAATATTGGCTTTCCAAGCCCTTTACTTGGTTGGATTCGAGAATATCTGACAAAAAGAACTCAAAAGGTTCTTTTCAAGTCTTCATATTCTATGTCCATCCATGTGACTTCGGGAGTGCCTCAGGGCAGTCATCTGGGACCTTTGCTTTTCACATTATTCATAAACGATCTTCCCTCAGTCATAAATCACTCTCGAGTCTTTATGTATGCGGATGACGTTAAGATTTGTCTTAGTTTTAAGGACATGGCCTCCCATTTCGGTTGCAATCTGACCTTCACAACTTCGAGTCTTGGTGTGGACTTAACTTGCTTAACCTCAACACTTCTAAATGTAGTGTATTAACTTTCTTCAGAAATACTCCACAGATTGTGACATATTTTCTTAATAATAGTCTTTTAAAACGCCTCGATGAGATAAGTGACTTGGGTGTCCTTATGGACCGAAAGTTATCTTTTAAGTCTCATATTTCCACTACTGTCGGCAAAGCTATGGGAGTTCTTGGGTTTGTAAAAGATGGTCAAAGAAATTTAATGATCCTTACACAACCAAAATTCTCTTTACTTCATTGGTCCGACCTATCCTTGAGTATGGATCTTGCATATGGGCACCTCAATATGACTCACACCAAGCAAGAATTGAATCTGTCCAAAAGCAGTTCCTACTCTTTGCTCTTCGTGGTCTGAACTGGGATCGCAATATCAATTTACCATCGTACTCTAGTAGACTTCTTTTACTTAACCTACCTTCTCTAACTAACCGTAGAGTAATGCTTGGCGTGATCTTCATCCACAAGCTCCTCAATGGTGATATAGACTCCCCTGAGCTATTGAGCCGCGTAACTTTATCTGTTCCTTGTAGACCTACTAGAAATTTCATACCTCTATCACTTCCACGCTGTTCTACTAACTATGCTATGCATGAACCTTTTCGAGTCCTTTGTTCTGATTACAACCGCCTTTATAGTGTAATCAGTTCTGAGCTCTCTCTTCCTTTACTAAAAACTTCTATCTTATCTTATTTAGTTCGTAACTAGATGTAGAATTCGTTTATTTGTCTGTGTTTTGTGATCTTGTTCCCGCGTCTCGAGCCGTACGTTATGCGGTATGCGCCCTCGGGCGGTTGGGCGGGAGGTGTTGGTATTTTTTAGCAACCGTTGGGATTCGCGCGGAAAAAAAATGGTTAGATGGTTTTGTGCAGAGGATGACCGGAGTACTGCTCGCCAGTAGCAGTAAGGCATCCATATACAGAAAATCCCTCGTTATCAATACAGCATGTGCATGGCAGTAAAGTGAGGTCAGGTAGATTGAGCCAAACTTACCTGGCACCCTTAAGCATACTCCAGCCTCGGTGATATGTGACTCGACTGGCAGGCAGATGACATCTGGATCGTCGATGATGACGGCAGCGTTTCTTCTCCGACCCTCAAAGATTCGGCTGCCGTACACTCTCATCCCGGCTGGGAATCCAGTGATACTGCCTTTCTCATCCGTGTAGGGCTCCTGCAGCAGCGCAAGGGGCGATCGGGAATCCCGCATACGCACACCGACATCGATGCACGCAACGCGACCCCGTCCTGACTTGGATGAGACCAAACATGTTAATGTCTGGCCTGCACCCTTTCCAACACACCTCGGTAGATCGGTCACGATCCCGAGAGCATCAGATGCCCTGAGGGTTGCCCTTTGAGGCGATAGTTCCGGCAGTCCACCGGACTACTGCACTTCGCTGCCTTGTGCCCAGCCTGACCGCACTGTCGACACACATCGGATTTTAGGCGGCATTCGGACACCTTGTGATCGAATCCGACGCACCTATGGCAAGCATAGGTACGGACGACCGGCCGGCATCGGTATGGAAACCACTTGATTTAGACCCGTTCGGTCTTCTCAAGTACGGCCAGCGCTGCATCGTCCACATCAAGCGTCAGATTGCTACTGGCGCCATCCGTGACGGACCAAGGCTTTGCCTCCAAATGCACTGCCTTTTTGAAAATTGCTGCCGTCATCTCCTTCTGGAAGTTGTTGACATACAACTCTTCCATAAATGTCTCGGGGACGATGGTCGTGTTCACATCGAACACCGTCACCCGTGGCCTCACGCCCTTGCTCTGTCGGACTGTCAGTCCAACCTCTGCGAACGTTTTGTTCGCCACCACTCGCTTCATCTCGTTTGCCGATGGCGAACTCCCGCACCTCGTGGACACGCACTCCCCAGTGTCGGTGCGACTTCTTTCCTTATCCTCTCCGCCACTTGCTTGCCAGACTCGCTCGGGTCCCGACTCGTGACCACCGCGGGCCACGTCTCAACTGGCTTGTTGAACCGTGGGGCGGGTATCGGCACTCCGGGGACGGGGAGTGTGGATAGGCAGCGTGGTAAGCTGCAAGGCTTGCGGCAACGTGAGCAGGCAGCGGGGGTGCGGGCTGTCCACACGAGAGGCTTTCGAGCAACGCGTTTCTAACGGCCAACGACATTGCCAGTTCCTCGGGGCGCCTTATTGTTGTCGATATATCTCGCACTGCTCCAGGCTTCACACCAGGGCATGGACACGCTGTCCTACGCCACCCTCTTGCTTTTTTGCGATTTAATGCACTGGCACGTACGCACTGGTCAGCAGTCGAAACAACACTGACCCTAGGGGTACAGGGTATAAAAATAAATCGTGATCAAAAAATATGTATTGTTGGGCGTTTTAAATGAATGGTCCACATATCCAACAATAGCTCCACCAAATTTAAACAAAATCTATAACACCGTTTTTGAGAAAATCGCTTACCAGTTCAGTCACCTATGGATTTGCCCCATACAAAAACAGTCAAAATGAAGCAAGCAAGTCGTCCTTGCCGACTTGGAGTATACCCTGTACCAATAACAGATATTTCATAAAATCTGACTTTTTCGAAATCCTCACTATTTGAATAAAAATTTTCTTTATAAAATTCTCCTAGCAAGCCCAAACACCAAATTCATGCTTTCTCGCTCACTCCTAACAGTGAACGAAACTAATGCGTCAATCGGTACAAAGCAACATGCGCATGCTACCTCGCTCACACATTTCAGTTGCTGCTGCCCATAGAATTTCAGTACAAAACTTATATACGTATATCTCCGATATTTATTGACCGATTTCTGTCAAATTCGGCCAAATGGTACATATTGGCTATATAATTGAGTCTACCAACATACACAAACACATATTTGTTTCTAGGCTTGATCCTGAACATTCGTCGGACGACATCTTTTATTAAGACAAAAGTTCAAGCCAACAAAATATCGGTGGAAAAATTTAAATTTAATTATTCAAGAGAGATCTCTTCTTTTAAGATTAGTGTCCCGGTCTAACTGTTTGACTGTATTTGCAGTAACAGTTTTTGGCCGGATCACATTTTAGTTAAAGAGTACACGGCCAAAAAGAAAACTCGAGATCCGGTAAGGCTTTCTATCCCCGCCTCTTCAGCTTCTGCCGGACCATCAGCATCTGCTGGTGGTTCAAAAACTAATCTCGTCCCTTTGTCTGGCCTATCAGAATGTAAGAGGACTTAAATCTAAGCTTCCTAGACTATATGTAGATAGTTTAGTATTTGATTTTAATATTTTAGCTTTTACAGAGACATGGTTAAAACCTGATATTAGCGATGCATCTGTTCTTTCTTCAAAATTTTCAATTTTTAGGCGTGATCGGACCAATCGCGTAGGTTTTGATAGCAGTTGACTCTACCTTACCCTCTGACATTATTCATTTTCCTGAATTTCAGGAAATCGAGTTTGTTGGAGTTAAGGTTAGACTCAAGTCCTTTTTTGCCTACGTAACATAGGAACATGTCCCGCCACAATCCGACATGTCAGTTTATAACAAACATCTAGAGTCAATTCAATATGTTTCTTCTTTGCTATCAGATAGTGACATCTTAATTGCTCTTGGTGATTTTAATTTGCCTGAAATTAAATGGTCACCTTCAGATGAATCTGCTTCGTTGCTTCCTTCTACGTCACATTTGAATATTGATGGCCTTTTTGAATTATCCTTGGCCCAGATAAACTCTGTCCGTAATAAGAATGGAAGATCTTTGGATCTGATATTTGTGATTAATTCTTCCAACTGCGCTGTTTCTAGAACTGACCCCTCTAGTCCTCCCGGAAGATAAATTTCACCCCACTTTAGAATTGACTATTGATCTACCTTTTCGAGCACCAATTGTTGGTGTTCATACGAAGCCTAGATCACGTAACTTTCATAAAGCCAACTTTCTTAAATTGAATGAGCTTATTCTTTCCAACAGATTGGTCCCCTTTATACAATTGTTCAGACATGGATCTAGCTATTTCTATTTTTACAATACTCTCGATTCGCTTCTTGGGGTTTGTGTCCCATGCAGGATGCCAGTGTTGTCTCATCGACCCCCCCCTGGTTTTCTCGTGAGTTATCTAACTTAAAGAACGTGAAATCGAGATATTATAAAAAGTACAAGAACGCTCGGATTTTATGAGGCTTAACACTCAATGTTATAGGAACTACCTTCAGCGTTGCAAATTTGAGTTCTCACAAAATCCGAAATTATTCTATAATTTCGTCAATTCTAAACGTAAGACGTCCGTCCTTCCATCCCGAATTTCTTTTAAAAAATAATACAGCGGACACTGATCAAGAAATTGCTGATTTTTTAAAACAACTTATTCCTCCACGGAATATCGAGCGAATCTTTCATATCCTTACCAGTTGAAAAAGTCTAATTGTATCTATAATCCTTTGATTGATGAAAGTTCGTTACTTAGCGTGCTTAATTTAGGAAAACCAGTGTACTCTCCTGGCCCCGATGGGAAACCAGGCTGTGTACTCAGATTTTGCGCAGAGGCTCTATGTAAGCCAATTTTAAAACTTTTTGTATTGTCCGTTAACTCTTCAACTTTTCCATCTATTTGGAAGAAATCCTATATCATTCCTCTTTATAAGAATGGTAGGAAATCCGATGCAACGAACTATAGGGGTATGTCTAAATTGTCCGCTATTCCTAAAGCCTTTGAAAAGATAATTACTTCTCAATTGCAACATTTTTGTAGCTCTATTATTTCACCAACTCAGCATGGGTTTGTGAAACATAGATCTACAACCACTAACCTATTAGAATTTACATCTTTGACGATCGACGGATTTAAGAATGCAAGGCAAACTGATGTCGTTTACACTGATTTCAGTAAGGCTTTTGATTCTGTTAATCATGCGCTTCTTCTTCTTAAGTTAAGTAATATTGGCTTTCCAAGCCCTTTACTTGGTTGGATTCGAGAATATCTGACAAAAAGAACTCAAAAGGTTCTTTTCAAGTCTTCATATTCTATGTCCATCCATGTGACTTCGGGAGTGCCTCAGGGCAGTCATCTGGGACCTTTGCTTTTCACATTATTCATAAACGATCTTCCCTCAGTCATAAATCACTCTCGAGTCTTTATGTATGCGGATGACGTTAAGATTTGTCTTAGTTTTAAGGACATGGCCTCCCATTTCGGTTGCAATCTGACCTTCACAACTTCGAGTCTTGGTGTGGACTTAACTTGCTTAACCTCAACACTTCTAAATGTAGTGTATTAACTTTCTTCAGAAATACTCCACAGATTGTGACATATTTTCTTAATAATAGTCTTTTAAAACGCCTCGATGAGATAAGTGACTTGGGTGTCCTTATGGACCGAAAGTTATCTTTTAAGTCTCATATTTCCACTACTGTCGGCAAAGCTATGGGAGTTCTTGGGTTTGTAAAAAGATGGTCAAAGAAATTTAATGATCCTTACACAACCAAAATTCTCTTTACTTCATTGGTCCGACCTATCCTTGAGTATGGATCTTGCATATGGGCACCTCAATATGACTCACACCAAGCAAGAATTGAATCTGTCCAAAAGCAGTTCCTACTCTTTGCTCTTCGTGGTCTGAACTGGGATCGCAATATCAATTTACCATCGTACTCTAGTAGACTTCTTTTACTTAACCTACCTTCTCTAACTAACCGTAGAGTAATGCTTGGCGTGATCTTCATCCACAAGCTCCTCAATGGTGATATAGACTCCCCTGAGCTATTGAGCCGCGTAACTTTATCTGTTCCTTGTAGACCTACTAGAAATTTCATACCTCTATCACTTCCACGCTGTTCTACTAACTATGCTATGCATGAACCTTTTCGAGTCCTTTGTTCTGATTACAACCGCCTTTATAGTGTAATCAGTTCTGAGCTCTCTCTTCCTTTACTAAAAACTTCTATCTTATCTTATTTAGTTCGTAACTAGATGTAGAATTCGTTTATTTGTCTGTGTTTTGTGATCTTGTTCCCGCGTCTCGAGCCGTACGTTATGCGGTATGCGCCCCTCGGGCGGTTGGGCGGGAGGTGTTGGTATTTTTTAGCAACCGTTGGGATTCGCGCGGAAAAAAAATGGTTAGATGGTTTTGTGCAGAGGATGACCGGAGTACTGCTCGCCAGTAGCAGTAAGGCATCCATATACAGAAAATCCCTCGTTATCAATACAGCATGTGCATGGCAGTAAAGTGAGGTCAGGTAGATTGAGCCAAACCTTACCTGGCACCCTTAAGCATACTCCAGCCTCGGTGATATGTGACTCGACTGGCAGGCAGATGACATCTGGATCGTCGATGATGACGGCAGCGTTTCTTCTCCGACCCTCAAAGATTCGGCTGCCGTACACTCTCATCCCGGCTGGGAATCCAGTGATACTGCCTTTCTCATCCGTGTAGGGCTCCTGCAGCAGCGCAAGGGGCGATCGGGAATCCCGCATACGCACACCGACATCGATGCACGCAACGCGACCCCGTCCTGACTTGGATGAGACCAAACATGTTAATGTCTGGCCTGCACCCTTTCCAACACACCTCGGTAGATCGGTCACGATCCCGAGAGCATCAGATGCCCTGAGGGTTGCCCTTTGAGGCGATAGTTCCGGCAGTCCACCGGACTACTGCACTTCGCTGCCTTGTGCCCAGCCTGACCGCACTGTCAACACACATCGGATTTTAGGCGGCATTCGGACACCTTGTGATCGAATCCGACGCACCTATGGCAAGCATAGGTACGGACGACCGGCCGGCATCGGTATGGAAACCACTTGATTTAGACCCGTCCGGTCTTCTCAAGTACGGCCAGCGCTGCATCGTCCACATCAAGCGTCAGATTGCTACTGGCGCCATCCGTGACGGACCAAGGCTTTGCCTCCAAATGCACTGCCTTTTTGAAAATTGCTGCCGTCATCTCCTTCTGGAAGTTGTTGACATACAACTCTTCCATAAATGTCTCGGGGACGATGGTCGTGTTCACATCGAACACCGTCACCCGTGGCCTCACGCCCTTGCTCTGTCGGACTGTCAGTCCAACCTCTGCGAACGTTTTGTTCGCCACCACTCGCTTCATCTCGTTTGCCGATGGCGAACTCCCGCACCTCGTGGACACGCACTCCCAGTGTCGGTGCGACTTCTTTCCTTATCCTCTCCGCCACTTGCTTGCCAGACTCGCTCGGGTCCCGACTCGTGACCACCGCGGGCCACGTCTCAACTGGCTTGTTGAACCGTGGGGCGGGTATCGGCACTCCGGGGACGGGGAGTGTGGATAGGCAGCGTGGTAAGCTGCAAGGCTTGCGGCAACGTGAGCAGGCAGCGGGGGGTGCGGGCTGTCCACACGAGAGGCTTTCGAGCAACGCGTTTCTAACGGCCAACGACATTGCCAGTTCCTCGGGGCGCCTTATTGTTGTCGATATATCTCGCACTGCTCCAGGCTTCACACCAGGGCATGGACACGCTGTCCTACGCCACCCTCTTGCTTTTTTTGCGATTTAATGCACTGGCACGTACGCACTGGTCAGCAGTCGAAACAACACTGACCCTAGGGGTACAGGGTATAAAAATAAATCGTGATCAAAAAATATGTATTGTTGGGCGTTTTAAATGAATGGTCCACATATCCAACAATAGCTCCACCAAATTTAAACAAAATCTATAACACCGTTTTTGAGAAAATCGCTTACCAGTTCAGTCACCTATGGATTTGCCCCATACAAAAACAGTCAAAATGAAGCAAGCAAGTCGTCCTTGCCGACTTGGAGTATACCCTGTACCAATAACAGATATTTCATAAAATCTGACTTTTTCGAAATCCTCACTATTTGAATAAAAAATTTTCTTTATAAAATTCTCCTAGCAAGCCCAAACACCAAATTCATGCTTTCTCGCTCACTCCTAACAGTGAACGAAACTAATGCGTCAATCGGTACAAAGCAACATGCGCATGCTACCTCGCTCACACATTTCAGTTGCTGCTGCCCATAGAATTTCAGTACAAAACTTATATACGTATATCTCCGATATTTATTGACCGATTTCTGTCAAATTCGATTTCTGCCAAATGGTACATATTGGCTATATAATTGAGTCTACCAAAAATAAATACTGTAGCTTTAATAGAACTCTAGTTATAGTTTTTTCTAATTTGCGGGGGCGGAAGTGGGCGTGGCAAAAATTTAAAACAAACTTGATCTGCGTACACTCTAGACGGATGTTGCCACCAAATTTGGTAGCTCTATCTTTTATAGTCTCCAAGATCTCGATGTTCATACAGACAGACGGACAGACGGACAGACGGACGGACGGACGGACAGACAGACGGACAAGTCTCAATCGACTTCGCTATTCATACTGATCAAGAATATATATACTTTATAGGGTCGGAAAATTTTCTTTCTGCCTGTTACATACATTTTAGCGACTTTAATATACCTTGTACCCTATGGGTACAGGGTATAAAAATTGCATTGCCACTGTTAATCAAATAACTCGACTCATAGGAATTGTCAAGCAATGCACGATATGTCAAATTAAGCCCCACATATTCAGTGATAAATCAGCCAATTTTACTCAAAATCTATATCAACGTTTTGGAATAAAACCTCAAAATGTATGGGTTTAATTAAAAGAAGCAAATTTTAAAACCTACAAAAACAAGGACGTGGCATGCATCTCGAAGGCAAATAAACTTAAAAGACTTGTCTTCGCAAGGAAATACGTCAACAAGCTGAAGGATTTCTGGAGGAGAGTTCTGTGGACAGATGATAACTCATTTGAGTATAAGTCATGTAATAATAAATTTGTTTGATAACAAATTTTGCGGGATCTAGCCCTAAGCCTTAAGGCAGACCGTGCCCACTGCTACTTCCTCAATGTCCTAACTGGACCTACCCCAGTGGCCCTTTTTATAATTTTGGGTGGCGGCACCTTTCTTACTTCATCAGCGGTGGGAGGTTTGGCGATGACCACCACTTTGCCCGTCCCCATAGAGATATAAATAATAAGGAAAATTTTCCGACCCCATAAAGTATATTTTCATTTCATAATATGCTTTATTTCCTTAATATTAAATTTAGCTTAAAGCTAACTATTTACATTACAGAGTTTAGACTATTGTCTATGCAGCTGTGATATTTTGTATTTTTGTTTTTTATTTTATTTTTTATTTTGTAGAATTTTGATTTTGAATGGTAAAGCATATTGGACGAGAAACCTTTATAGAGGACTTAATGTTAACTTAGAACTAAAAAGGCAGGCACTTTAGGGAAACTATATATGTGGATATAGTATGGTAAGTACCTGTCAACTCATATATCGAGCTAGATAATTTTTTGTATTAGTGAATTTTATGGGAGATGAGCTCATCAATCGTATTAACATTGGCTATTTCATACAGAGAAGTCGTTCTGTGAAGACGTGGTAAATTTCGGATCATCTTTAAAAATTTATTTTGTGCGATTTGGAGCTTTTTTAAATGCGTTTTGGCTGAAATGTTCCATATTTCTGCCCCATACATAACCATTGGCAATATTACTGATTTGTATATTGTTAGTTTGTTTTTAGTCGATAAATGAGAATTGCGATTTATAAAAGGATATAGTATACGAACAGTCTTGTTGATTTTATCAATTGTGTTACTTATATGTCCATTAAATAATAGTTTTTTGTCTAAATTTAATCCTAGATATTTAACAGATTCTTTCCAAGGAAATTTGGAATTGGAATGATCTTGGCAGTTTTCCAAACAAGAGGAAAGTAACCTATTTTTAAGCAATTATTATAAAGCAATGTAACGTATTCCATTGCACTTGGCGGTAAATTTTTTAAACAAATGTTGGGTAAACAGTCTAACCCTGGAGATTTTTTATTTTTAAGTGAGTTAATAACAGAGAGTACATCACTAGTTGTAAAAGGGGAGTCATATGTAAATTCTTGGGTTGTAAGTTCAAAGAGTGAATTATGAACTAACTCTGTGGTAGCGTCATTAGAGTAAGCTTTCGTTATGAGATGTTTAGATTCAAATATCTCAGAGAGAATGTTTGCCTTTTCAGAATTTGTTGTGTAAGTTTTTCCTTGGTGGCTGAAACAGGGAATATACGGCTTCTTGTTATACCCTTGCAGAGGGTATATTAATTTTGGTCAGAAGTTTGCAACGCACAGAAGGAAGCATCTCCGACTATATAAAGTATATATATTCTTGATCAGCATGAATAGCCGAGTCGATATGACCATGTCCGTCTGTCCGTCTGTCTGGATCAACAGCTTCTCCTCCGAGACCATAAGAGCTACAGAGCTGAAATTTTCACCATAGGCTCCATTTTGCTGCAGGCATTGTATATCTCGGAATCATCCCGATCGGACGACTATGTCATATAGCTCCCATAGGAACGATCGGTCAGGAATAAGGTTTATCCTCAATAACTCTGTTGTTTTTTAACCGAATGCCACGAAATTTGATATTTATGAGTTTAATATGCTTCTTGATACTTTAACCAAGTTTTATCTGAATCGGACGACTGTATCATATAGCTCCCATAGGACCGATCGGTCATGAATAAGGCTTATCCTCAATAACTCTGTTGTTTTTCAACCGAATGCCACGAAATTTGATATTTATGAGTTTAATATGCTTCTTGATACTTCAACCAAGTCTGATCAGAATTGGTTGGCTATATCATATAGTTGCTATAGGAACAATCGGTACAAAAAAAAATTTTGTATGAAAAATTTTTTTCCTCAAGCTTAAAATTTTGAATTTGTAAATTTGGTATGTTTAATTTACAATAATGATTCTGGTGAATTATATAGAGAAAATCTGCAAGGGTATACGAACTTCGGCACGGCCGAAGTTAGTCCATCTTTCTAGTTTTTAATTACTCTAGTGAGATTCCAAAACGGCTTTGAGTTATAGCTCAACTTTGACAATTTGTTACTCCAAATTAAATTATTGTGATTAAAGAGCTCCTGCTTTATTATTCTGTTTAAATAATTTGTTCTAGCTTTATAGATTGGCTGCCTAGTTCTAATCCATTGCCTTTGAGCAGCATTTCTGGAAGCAATGATTTCTTTTATTCTGGCTGGGAGTTTTTGGTTATGGAGTTTGACTTATTTTCTTGGGGTGCTGTTTTCGATTGCTTGGACAATCAACTGTCTAATGTTATTGCTCATAGTTTCAATCATTTCACAATTTGGGTTTAAGGTTTTACAAAGATAAACGGGTGTGATTGTTTCAGTGAAATTACGTTTGACCTTTTTCCAGTTTGACCTAGAATATTGTAGATATGTTTTGACAAACTCAGTGTTTGTGGCTGTAGCTAATTTGCAGATAATCGGCATATGATCAGAAGAGAGGTCATTATATACTATTGGATGATAGAGTTTCCTGGGTTGGTTCGTCAGAACAAGATCAAGAGTGGATGGTTTTCCTTTATAGCTTGATGGTATATACATAAGTAGGATCATTTGGGTAGAGTATAGTAAATTTTCCTAATGTTGAGAGGTCATAAAGGGTATTGCCGAATGAGTTTGCTCTAGAGCAATTCCAAATTTTATTTCTGCAATTAAGGTCACCACCT
Source organism: Drosophila sturtevanti (assembly GCA_018150375.1). Taxonomy (NCBI): domain Eukaryota; kingdom Metazoa; phylum Arthropoda; class Insecta; order Diptera; family Drosophilidae; genus Drosophila; species Drosophila sturtevanti. Next base: position 88,605 of record JAECWJ010000310.1, read on the forward strand.
ACAATGTAATGTCCACTTATACGAGAAATTTTAAGTAGATCTGCTTTAAACACATCTTTCGTGTGTTGAGGCACATTCTGTGTATTACAATGAGTTTTAAGGCCTTTAGCCGAAGGGCCAGGAAAATAGACTGCATATATTTTGAAGGATGTTCGGGCGCCTATACTAACTTTAATTCCAATATTTTCAACTAGGTGTGTATCGATGTTTTCGATCTGTAAGTGCTTGATCGATTTTTTAACTATTATTGCAACACCTCCCCTTCTACCTTCGGGTCGATCATTTCTATACACTACGTAATTTGGAATAAAGAATCTTCTATTTTGCGTCAGCCATGTTTCACTGGCAAGGCATATATGGATATGATTTTGGTTTAAGAAGTCGATTAATTCCAAACGTTTAATGTTAACGGCACGCGCATTCCATGCCATAATATTAAGGAAGTTTAGCGAACTATTTGTACACATATTTTAACGCTAGCTGAGTGATAATGTTAAATTGGTCCATTTTGGTTTTGCAACCTTAAAGCTTGCAGATGAGCTCCCTAGTAAGAGCAGTAATTTCTTCAAGAGTGAAAAGGTCAGGATTTGCAGGTTGATTGAGTCCATTAGTAATAACCTGGCTGTAGCTGGGATATGTATTTTGCGGTACACTATAATTCGTGATTGGTAAGGCATTTGCTCTTGTCGTAGAGTGAGGGGCATTATTATATGACTTATGGACATTGAGCCTTGATCTCTTAAGCAAAAGTGACTGGTAAGAGGACGGGGTGATTTCCATTGAAATTTGCGCACTTCACTGCTTCATTTTCTGGGCATTTGGAGGTATCGTGCGAGCCAGCGCAGTGCGCACAAGATGTGTTAATTCCGCATTGCTTGGCGCCATGTCCATAGAGTTGGCAATTGTAACATTGCGTTAATTTATTGGACTTTGCTTGAATTCCCAACGAACTTTGGTGTGGCTTATGTAACAGTAATCTTCTCGTAGCTGTATCAAGGTTATGCTTCTGAGAGAGAAGTAAACTATGTACAGGATCAGTTTATATCCGTTTCTAGTAGTTTTTTCGATAAGCTTTACGTCAGTACAAGAGAGGCCAAGATTTACAAGCATGGATTTAATTTCTTCGCAGGGTAGTTTGTCCAGTCCAGAGAGCACTGCCTAATAGGACTTGGTATATTTTGTCTCATAGGAAAAGAATTTACATTTTTGTTCCTTTAGTTTCTTGCATGTAAGATTAAAGCCAGTTTCCGATTTAAGGAATATTTTATGTCCAATTGAGATCGTTTTTATGAAATAATCAGTGATTAAATTATTGGCAAGAAGATCGTGAACAAACTTAGATGTTTGTTTGATGACAGTTATTGGTGGTAATTTTACTGTAGCCACGGGCTCAGTAACATTTTCAAGAGGGCTCCTAATAATTTCGTCTTCTATAGTCTGTAGTGGACGAAAGTAATTTGTGTAATTGTTTGTTGAACAATTTTTCGAAGAACTGCTTCTAGTGCGAGGCATTTTACAGTTGGCTGGTGCATTAGCACCGCCAAACGAGAATCTACGACGTTTTATTGTTGTTTTTGGGTCTATGCTAAGCAAGAACACTGATCGGGCGTGCTATTTTTAGCTCAAGAACCGTACGTTTTAACGAAGAGGGAGAAGGATGATAATCGATTGACTATGATTTTGTGTCGGCCGCACACGTTGAGTGTAATAGACTGAAAGTATATACATACATACATACATACATATATTCTTGATCAGCATCAACAGCCGAGTTGATATAGCTATGTCCGTCTGTCCGTCCGTCCGTTTGTATGAACAGCTAGATCTCAGAGACTATAAGAGCTAGAGTAACCAAACTTGGTGTCAACATCTGTCTACGCAGATCAAGTTTTCAAATTTTTGCCACGCCCACTTCCGCCCCCGCAAATTAGAAAAAACTATAAATAGAGTTGTATTAAAGCTATAGTATTTATTTTTGGTAGACTCAATTATATAGCCAATATGTACTATCCGACTGAATTTGAATTTGACCGATCAATAAATATCGAAGATATACGTGTATATATGTTTTGAACTGAAGTGCCATGGGCAGCAGCATCTGAAATGTGTGAGCGAGATAGCATGCGCATGTTGCTTTGTACCGATTGACGCATTAGTTCCGTTCACTGATATCAGTGAGCGAGAAAGCATGAAAAATTGTATTCAAATAATGAGGATTTCGAAGGAGTCTGTTTTAATGAAATATCATTTTTTGGTACAGGGTATACTCCAAGTCAGCATTGACGACTTGTTTACTTCATTTTTTATTGGTTTCTTCATCATCCCTATCTTTCTCAAACATGCTGCAGGTAATTTGTAATCATGGCAGCATTATTCTTGGTGGCGGAGTCCGTATCTACAAATATGAAATTTAATGTAATTAACAATTTTATAAAATATTAGCTCAACGATGATGCCAGTGCTCTGCAGTGCGGAAAACCTTTTCGTCTCTGCTCCATCTCGATAATTGTACACTTCGACCCAAAAGGGTATTGTCCCGTCTGTATTGTACCACTTAATTAGGTGGATGCTCGCGTACTGCAACAAAATTTCATATATATCGGTGGATTCCACCTTGAAATGTACGAGAATATTCTCAATATAATTTTTGAAGTGAAAACTTCTTTAGAATCGTTGGGAGTGATTTGAGACTCGATGAAACGAAAAAGCGACACTAAAAAGAGACATACATATAGATCTTATAGCCTGCGAGAGAATGAGATAGAACAGAGTTATATAGCGTTCCTTATTTGTGTTTGCTCAATTCTTTTCGGTAGCCGAAGTGTTTCGGCGACGATATTGGATAGTTCGGGCACCGTCGGCTGGTCTTTGCTTGTCGACGCCGGCAGAATTTAATTTAAACGCATGCGTACACACATATGTATATGTATGTATGTACATTTTCGGCCGGCAAGTGTGCATGCATATACATACATATGTATGTATACATAAGTACGCTTTTGTATACATATGTATATATATATATATTTTTTTTCAAAAAAGAATGAAAGGCTACATCTCAATCGACTTGAAACAATTGGAACGTTATTAAGTGATTTTATAACAGCTAGGGAAGGGTTGTCATTATTTACATTTAATTGCCAAAGTTTGCGCGTTCATGTACACGATCTGCAGTTAGACAAAGTAGCAACATCGTCAAATTTTCTAATTCTTTCCGAGACTTGGTTGGATAAGGAAACCATTTTTGACATTCCCAATTTTGATATTGTAGTTCAATTTAAAAGACCACAAACGAGAGCAGGCGGTGTTGCAATATACCACAATCAAAATGACGGTGCTCGTATTGTAACTCCACAGATAGATATGAATGCAAAGCAACAAGAATCACTGTCTGTTCAGCTCTCTAAAGTGGGAGAAATATGTGCATGCGAAACCAGATTGAGCAATGGAAAAACAGTTTTAATTGTGGCAATTTATATTTCACCGAATCAATCAATAAATAGCATCACGGAATTCATTCATGAAAATTTAATAAAGTATACACCAGAAGTATCGCGGATACTTAGAAAAGATTACGATAAAGTTCCAATGATTTTAAGTGGCGATTTTAACGTAAATTTTGCATTGGACACAGCGGTTCCTTTAATTGACTTTCTCAATACAACATTCAGTTTAAAAATGTGCAACAATCGCACTGAATCAACAACACGATCAAAAACAACAATTGACGCGGTATTTCAAAGATATGTTGACAACATCGAAACCAAAGCATTTGTATCATATTTTAGCTATCATAAGCCACTTGTATCATTTGTTGAAATTGAAAACATTGAGGATGAATAATAATAAAATGAAGAAAATAAAATATGACCTTTTATAGCAATATTATAATGAACCTATAATTATCCCGCTCCTAATGCTGCTTTCGTCTCATTCTCTCTGTTTGTTTTACGGAAGGTTTCACTTCTATCGTGTCTAACCGTTAGACGCACTTTTTTTTTTTCGCATAGTATTATTTCCAAAGAAAACAAATTAACTTGCTGGAGGATTTCAAAAGTACCAGGCAACCTAAAACAATTTATAATATAATAAAACAAAATATTACAACTAATTCATAATTACATACCTCTGTTGTAGCTCATTGATTAATGCTACTATAAGGTTGGAATAAAATTTTTCATATAAAATTTTTTTTTGTACAGATTGTTCCTGTAGCAGCTATATGATATAGCCAACCGATTCTGATACAACTTGATTGAAGTATTAAGAAGTATATTAAACTCACAAATGTCAAATTTCGTGGCATTAGGTTGAAAAACAACAGAGTTATTGAGGATAAACCTTATTCATGACCGATCGGTACTATGGGAGCTATATGATATAGTCGTCCAATTTTGATAAAACTTAATTGAAGTAGTAAGAAGTATATTAGACTCACAAATATCAAATTTTGTGGCATTCGTATGAAAAACAACAGAGTTATTGAGGATAAGCCTTATTCATGACCGATCGGTCATACGTGGCACACGTAGACGCTGCTTCACTGACAATTGTTACTTCGATATCGCTCTGTCCGCGGCGATTGTCAAACGTATACACCTCGCTGAATTGATTAAGAACTCCGGCTCGGCACCCCGCCTGTAGTTCAGTTGGCCACGAAAACTATCGTAGCGCTTACTGAACCACAAGGGGGATACAGCATTCGCATCTAGGCAGAGGATGACCGGAGTACTGCTCGCCAGTAGCAGTAAGGCATCCATATCCAGAAAATCCCTCGTTGTCAATTCAGCATGTGCATGGCAGTACAGTGAGGTCAGGTAAATTGAGCCAAACTCACCTGTGACCCTCACGCATATTCCAGCCTTAGTGATATGCGACTCCACTGGCAGGCAGATGACATCTGGATCGTCGATGATGACGGCAGCGTTTCTCCTCCGACCCTCAAAGATTCGACTGCCGTACACTCTCATCCCGGCTGGGAATCCAGTAATACGGCCTTCCTTATCCGTGTAGGGCTCCTGCAGCAGCGCAAAGGGCGATCGGGAATCCCGCATACGCACACCGGCATCGATGCACGCAACGCGACCCCGCCCACAATTGGCTTGGATGAAACCAAACATATTAATGTCTGGCCTGCACCCTTTCCAACACTCCTCGGCAAATCGGGCACGATCCCGAGAGCATCAGATGCCCTGAGGGTTGCCCTTTGAGGCGATAGTTCCGGCAGTCCACCGGACTACTGCACTTCGCTGCCTTGTGCCCAGCCTGACCGCACTGTCGACACACATCAGACTTAAGGCGGCATTCGGACACCTTGTGATTTAGACCCGTCCGGTCTTCTTAAGTACGGCCAGCGCTGCATCGTTCACATCAAGCGTCAGATTAATACTGGCGCCATCCGTGACGGATCAAGGCTTTGTCTCCAAATGCACTGCCTTTTTGAAAACTGCTGCCGTCATCTCCTCCTGGAAGTTGTTGACATACAACTCTTCCATAAATGTCTCGGGGACGATGGTCGTGTCCACGTCGAACACCGACACCACTGACGGCTGGATAGGCAGCATGGTAAGTTGCAAGGCTTTCGGCGACGGGAGCAGGCGGCGCGAGTGCAGGCTGTCCACCCGAGAGGCTTTCGAGCAACGCGTTTCTAACGGCCAACGACATTGCCAGTTCCTCGAGGCGCCTTATTGTTGTCGATATATCTCGCACTGCTCCAGGCTTCACACCAGGGCATGGACACGCTGTCCTACGCCACCCTCTTGCTTTTTTGCGATTTAATGCACTGGCACGTACGCACTGGTCAGCAGTCGAAACAACACTGACCCTAGGGGTACAGGGTATAAAAATAAATCGTGATCAAAAAAATATGTATTGTTGGGCGTTTTAAATGAATGGTCCACATATCCAACAATAGCTCCACCAAATTTAAAAAAATCTATAACACCGTTTTTGAGAAAATCGCTTACCAGTTCAGTCACCTATGGATTTGCCCCATACAAAAACAGTCAAAAAATTGCATTGCCACTGTTAATCAAATAACACGACTCATAGGAATTGTCAAGCAAAATCTATAACAACGTTTTGGAATAAAACCTCAAATGTATGGGTGCCTTGCTTGGATGAAAGCCACTGATAAGGAAGGCGCCAACTGCGAAATCGGAACCTGTGTAGAGAACCAGTCGCCAGAATTAGTTCTGCTAGAATCCGGTTCGTGGTCTTTTAAATCTGGATGAAATCTTTCCGCTTGTTTTATATTCTTTTGCGCAGTTTAGGCACTTTGCAAATTTTTTGTCGTCGGACCGCTTAAAATATTTCCAAACTTCAGATATTTTATTTTTCATCTTTTGTGTTTGTTTCTTGGACACAATATCCTTTTCGGAGTCTGAGGAGGTGCAGTCGCAAACCGGAGTAGAGCCGCGACGTTTACCTTGTATTTGACAAAAATTTGGTTAAAATACTTTCTAATGGCTTAAAAAATACGTCATGATAATTACCTTTCTGAATGAAGCGATCCATTTCTTTGAAATGTATCAACTTTTAAATTTAATCACTTTAAAATTTACAAAGAAAATTTATATTTATAGTATAAGTGCAAACGACGCCACAAATAAATGCGGCAAATTATATTGCAGTGATGTAAACCAAACTATCGATGGCACTATCGGTAATGCAGCGCAATCGAGTATGACACCTCGATAGTGCCAAACCATCGACGATAGTGCATCGATAGTTCTCCATCTCTAAAGAGAAGGTGCTCCAGGATTTCCTCCACCAGTTCTGAGTCGAACAATCGCCAGTTAGCATTCGCGAGTTTTCAGGACGGCACAGGAGCATATGTGCTCTCAACTGTATCTGGGGAAGGCGACACAACAACAGTAATGATGTTGTGGTCGCTCATCTCCCACTCGTCCACACTCCAGTCATACGTGGCCCACGTAGACGCTGCTTCACTGACAATTGTTACTTCGATATCGCTCTGTCCGCGGCGATTGTCAAACGTATACACCTCGCTGAATTGATTAAGAACTCCGGCTCGGCACCCCGCCTGTAGTTCAGTTGGCCACAAAACTATCGTAGCGCTTACTGAACCACAAGGGGGATACAGCATTCGCATCTAGGCAGAGGATGACCGGAGTACTGCTCGCCAGTAGCAGTAAGGCATCCATATCCAGAAAATCCCTCGTTGTCAATTCAGCATGTGCATGGCAGTACAGTGAGGTCAGGTAAATTGAGCCAAACTCACCTGTGACCCTCACGCATATTCCAGCCTTAGTGATATGCGACTCCACTGGCAGGCAGATGACATCTGGATCGTCGATGATGACGGCAGCGTTTCTCCTCCGACCCTCAAAGATTCGGCTGCCGTACACTCTCATCCCGGCTGGGAATCCAGTAATACGGCCTTCCTTATCCGATGTGCGCTCCTGCAGCAGCGCAAAGGGCGATCGGGAATCCTGCATACGCACACCGGCATCGATGCACGCAACGCGACCCCGCCCACAATTGGCTTGGATGAAACCAAACATATTAATGTCTGGCCTGCACCCTTTCCAACACTCCTCGGTAAATCGCGCACGATCCCGAGAGCATCAGATGCCCTGAGGGTTGCCCCTTTGAGGCGATAGTTCCGGCAGTCCACCGGACTACTGCACTTCGCTGCCTTGTGCCCAGCCTGACCGCACTGTCGACACACATCGGACTTAAGGCGGCATTCGGATACCTTGTGATTTAGACCCGTCCGGTCTTCTCAAGTACGGCCAGCGCTGCATCGTTCACATCAAGCGTCAGATTAATACTGGCGCCATCCGTGACGGATCAAGGCTTTGTCTCCAAATGCACTGCCTTTTTGAAAACTGCTGCCGTCATCTCCTCCTGGAAGTTGTTGACAAACAACTCTTCCATAAATGTCTCGGGGACGATGATCGTGTCCACGTCGAACACCGACACCAGTGACGGCTGGATAGGCAGCATGGTAAGTTGCAAGGCTTTCGGCGACGGGAGCAGGCGGCGCGAGTGCGGGCTGTCCACCCGAGAGGCCTTTCGAGCAACGCGTTTCTAACGGCCAACGACATTGCCAGTTCCTCGAGGCGCCTTATTGTTGTCGATATATCTCGCACTGCTCCAGGCTTCACACCAGGGCATGGACACGCTGTCCTACGCCACCCTCTTGCTTTTTTGCGATTTAATGCACTGGCACGTACGCACTGGTCAGCAGTCGAAACAACACTGACCCTAGGGGTACAGGGTATAAAAATAAGTATTTTAAAATAGTATTTAAAATAGTATTTGCCCCATACAAAAACAGTCAAAAAAATTGTATTGCCACTGTTAATCAAATAACACGACTCATAGGAATTGTCAAGCAAAATCTATAACAACGTTTTGGAATAAAAACCTCAAAATATATGGGTGCCTTGCTTGGATGAAAGCCACTGATAAGGAAGGCGCCAACTGCGAAATCGGAACCTGTGTAGAGAACCAGTCGCCAGAATTAGTTCTGCTAGAATCCGGTTCGTGGTCTTTTAAATCTGGATGAAATCTTTCTGCTTGTTTTATATTCTTTTGCGCAGTTTAGGCACTTTGCAAATTTTTTGTCGTCGGACCGCTTAAAATATTTCCAAACTTCAGATATTTTATTTTTCATCTTTGTGTTTGTTTCTTGACACAATATCCTTTTCGGAGTCTGAGGAGGTGCAGTCGCAAACCGGAGTAGAGCCGCGACGTTTACCTTGTATTTGACAAAAATTTGGTTAAAATACTTTCTAATGGCTTAAAAAATACGTCATGATAATTACCTTTCTGAATGAAGCGATCCATTTCTTTGAAATGTATCAACTTTTAAATTTAATCACTTTAAAATTTACAAAGAAAATTTATATTTATAGTATAAGTGCAAACGACGCCACAAATAAATGCGGCAAATTATATTGCAGTGATGTAAACCAAACTATCGATGGCACTATCGGTAATGCAGCGCAATCGAGTATGACACCTCGATAGTGCCAAAACCATCGACGATAGTGCATCGATAGTTCTCCATCTCTAAAGAGAAGGTGCTCCAGGATTTCCTCCACCAGTTCTGAGTCGAACAATCGCCAGTTAGCATTCGCGAGTTTCCAGGACGGCACAGGAGCATATGTGCTCTCAACTGTATCTGGGGAAGGCGACACAACAACAGTAATGATGTTGTGGTCGCTCATCTCCCACTCGTCCACACTCCAGTCATACGTGGCCCACGTAGACGCTGCTTCACTGACAATTGTTACTTCGATATCGCTCTGTCCGCGGCGATTGTCAAACGTATACACCTCGCTGAATTGATTAAGAACTCGGCTCGGCACCCCGCCTGTAGTTCAGTTGGCCACAAAACTATCGTAGCGCTTACTGAACCACAAGGGGGATACAGCATTCGCATCTAGGCAGAGGATGACCGGAGTACTGCTCGCCAGTAGCAGTAAGGCATCCATATCCAGAAAATCCCTCGTTGTCAATTCAGCATGTGCATGGCAGTACAGTGAGGTCAGGTAAATTGAGCCAAACTCACCTGTGACCCTCACGCATATTCCAGCCTTAGTGATATGCGACTCCACTGGCAGGCAGATGACATCTGGATCGTCGATGATGACGGCAGCGTTTCTCCTCCGACCCTCAAAGATTCGGCTGCCGTACACTCTCATCCCGGCTGGGAATCCGTAATACGGCCTTCCTTATCCGTGTAGGGCTCCTGCAGCAGCGCAAAGGGCGATCGGGAATCCCGCATACGCACACCGGCATCGATGCACGCAACGCGACCCGCCCACAATTGGCTTGGATGAAACCAAACATATTAATGTCTGGCCTGCACCCCTTTCCAACACTCCTCGGTAAATCGCGCACGATCCCGAGAGCATCAGATGCCCTGAGGGTTGCCCTTTGAGGCGATAGTTCCGGCAGTCCACCGGACTACTGCACTTCGCTGCCTTGTGCCCAGCCTGACCGCACTGTCGACACACATCGGACTTAAGGCGGCATTCGGATACCTTGTGATTTAGACCCGTCCGGTCTTCTCAAGTACGGCCAGCGCTGCATCGTTCACATCAAGCGTCAGATTAATACTGGCGCCATCCGTGACGGATCAAGGCTTTGTCTCCAAATGCACTGCCTTTTTGAAAACTGCTGCCGTCATCTCCTCCTGGAAGTTGTTGACATACAACTCTTCCATAAATGTCTCGGGGACGATGATCGTGTGCACGTCGAACACCGACACCAGTGACGGCTGGATAGGCAGCATGGTAAGTTGCAAGGCTTTCGGCGACGGGAGCAGGCGGCGCGAGTGCGGGCTGTCCACCCGAGAGGCTTTCGAGCAACGCGTTTCTAACGGCCAACGACATTGCCAGTTCCTCGAGGCGCCTTATTGTTGTCGATATATCTCGCACTGCTCCAGGCTTCACACCAGGGCATGGACACGCTGTCCTACGCCACCCTCTTGCTTTTTTGCGATTTAATGCACTGGCACGTACGCACTGGTCAGCAGTCGAAACAACACTGACCCTAGGGGTACAGGGGGTATAAAAATAAGTATTTTAAAATAGTATTTAAAATAGTATTTGCCCCATACAAAAACAGTCAAAAAAATTGCATTGCCACTGTTAATCAAATAACACGACTCATAGGAATTGTCAAGCAAAATCTATAACAACGTTTTGGAATAAAACCTCAAAATATATGGGTGCCTTGCTTTGGATGAAAGCCACTGATAAGGAAGGCGCCAACTGCGAAATCGGAACCTGTGTAGAGAACCAGTCGCCAGAATTAGTTCTGCTAGAATCCGGTTCGTGGTCTTTTAAATCTGGATGAAATCTTTCTGCTTGTTTTATATTCTTTTGCGCAGTTTAGGCACTTTGCAAATTTTTTGTCGTCGGACCGCTTAAAATATTTCCAAACTTCAGATATTTTATTTTTCATCTTTTGTGTTTGTTTCTTGGACACAATATCCTTTTCGGAGTCTGAGGAGGTGCAGTCGCAAACCGGAGTAGAGCCGCGACGTTTACCTTGTATTTGACAAAAATTTGGTTAAAATACTTTCTAATGGCTTAAAAAATACGTCATGATAATTACCTTTCTGAATGAAGCGATCCATTTCTTTGAAATTTATCAACTTTTAAATTTAATCACTTTAAAATTTACAAAGAAAATTTATATTTATAGTATAAGTGCAAACGACGCCACAAATAAATGCGGCAAATTATATTGCAGTGATGTAAAACCAAACTATCGATGGCACTATCGGTAATGCAGCGCAATCGAGTATGACACCTCGATAGTGCCAAACCATCGACGATAGTGCATCGATAGTTCTCCATCTCTAAAGAGAAGGTGCTCCAGGATTTCCTCCACCAGTTCTGAGTCGAACAATCGCCAGTTAGCATTCGCGAGTTTTCAGGACGGCACAGGAGCATATGTGCTCTCAACTGTATCTGGGGAAGGCGACACAACAACAGTAATGATGTTGTGGTCGCTCATCTCCCACTCGTCCACACTCCAGTCATACGTGGCCCACGTAGACGCTGCTTCACTGACAATTGTTACTTCGATATCGCTCTGTCCGCGGCGATTGTCAAACGTATACACCTCGCTGAATTGATTAAGAACTCCGGCTCGGCACCCCGCCTGTAGTTTAGTTGGCCACGAAAACTATCGTAGCGCTTACTGAACCACAAGGGGGATACAGCATTCGCATCTAGGCAGAGGATGACCGGAGTACTGCTCGCCAGTAGCAGTAAGGCATCCATATCCAGAAAATCCTCGTTGTCAATTCAGCATGTGCATGGCAGTACAGTGAGGTCAGGTAAATTGAGCCAAACTCACCTGTGACCCTCACGCATATTCCAGCCTTAGTGATATGCGACTCCACTGGCAGGCAGATGACATCTGGATCGTCGATGATGACGGCAGCGTTTCTCCTCCGACCCTCAAAGATTCGACTGCCGTACACTCTCATCCCGGCTGGGAATCCAGTAATATGGCCTTCCTTATCCGTGTAGGGGTCCTGCAAATCGGGCACGATCCCGAGAGCATCAGATGCCCTGAGGGTTGCCCTTTGAGGCGGTAGTTCCGGCAGTCCACCGGACTACTGCACTTCGCTGCGTTGTGCCCAGCCTGACCGCACTGTCGACACACATCGGACTTAAGGCGGCATTCGGACACCTTGTGATTTAGACCCGTCCGGTCTTCTCAAGTACGGCCAGCGCTGCATCGTTCACATCAAGCGTCAGATTAATACTGGCGCCATCCGTGACGGATTAAGGCTTTGTCTCCAAATGCACTGCCTTTTTGAAAACTGCTGCCGTCATCTCCTCCTGGAAGTTGTTGACATACAACTCTTCCATAAATGTCTCGGGGACGATGGTCGTGTCCACGTCGAACACCGACACCAGTGACGGCTGGATAGGCAGCATGGTAAGTTGCAAGGCTTTCGGCGACGGGAGCAGGCGGCGGGAGTGCGGGCTGTCCACCCGAGAGGCTTTCGAGCAAAAGCGTTTCTAACGGCCAACGACATTGCCAGTTCCTCGAGGCGCCTTATTGTTGTCGATATATCTCGCACTGCTCCAGGCTTCACACCAGGGCATGGACACGCTGTCCTACGCCACCCTCTTGCTTTTTTGCGATTTAATGCACTGGCACGTACGCACTGGTCAGCAGTCGAAACAACACTGACCCTAGGGGTACAGGGTATAAAAATAAATCGTGATCAAAAAATATGTATTGTTGGGCGTTTTAAATGAATGGGGAGTGCTAAATGTCCATCAAGTTTTCATATATTTAGCTATTAACTAATTTGTTTGAACCAAATAAAATTCAAATTTATAAATAATAGCATTATCTATTGTTTTCATTAATTTTTATCCAGATTCAGTTATTGCAAATAGCATAATTTTGACCATGACAAAATCAGCTCCCCACATTTTGGAGTCTATTTTCAGTCACAGAAATTGTCAAGCAATGCACGATATCTTAGATTTTGGTCCACATATCCAACAATAGCTCCACCAAATTTAAACAAAATCTATAACACCGTTTTTGAGAAAATCGCTTACCAGTTCAGTCACCTATGGATTTGCCCCATACAAAAACAGTCAAAAAAATTGCATTGCCACTGTTAATCAAATAACACGACTCATAGGAATTGTCAATCAAAATCTATAACAACGTTTTGGAATAAAACCTCAAAATGTATGGGTGCCTTGCTTGGATGAAAGCCACTGATAAAGAAGGCGCCAACTGCGAAATCGGAACCTGTGTAGAGAACCAGTCGCCAGAATTAGTTCTGCTAGAAACCGGTTCGTGGTCTTTTAAATCTGGATGAAATCTTTCCGCTTGTTTTATATTCTTTTGCGCAGTTTAGGCACTTTGCAAATTTTTTGTCGTCGGACCGCTTAAAATATTTCCAAACTTCAGATATTTTATTTTTCATCTTTTGTGTTTGTTTCTTGGACACAATATCCTTTTCGGAGTCTGAGGAGGTGCAGTCGCAAACCGGAGTAGAGCCGCGACGTTTACCTTGTATTTGACAAAAATTTGGTTAAAATACTTTCTAATGGCTTAAAAAATACGTCATGATAATTACCTTTCTGAATGAAGCGATCCATTTCTTTGAAATTTATCAACTTTTAAATTTAATCACTTTAAAATTTACAAAGAAAATTTATATTTATAGTATAAGTGCAAACGACGCCACAAATAAATGCGGCAAATTATATTGCAGTGATGTAAAACCAAACTATCGATGGCACTATCGGTAATGCAGCGCAATCGAGTATGACACCTCGATAGTGCCAAACCATCGACGATAGTGCATCGATAGTTCTCCATCTCTAAAGAGAAGGTGCTCCAGGATTTCCTCCACCAGTTCTGAGTCGAACAATCGCCAGTTAGCATTCGCGAGTTTTCAGGACGGCACAGGAGCATATGTGCTCTCAACTGTATCTGGGGAAGGCGACACAACAACAGTAATGATGTTGTGGTCGCTCATCTCCCACTCGTCCACACTCCAGTCATACGTGGCCCACGTAGACGCTGCTTCACTGACAATTGTTACTTCGATATCGCTCTGTCCGCGGCGATTGTCAAACGTATACACCTCGCTGAATTGATTAAGAACTCCGGCTCGGCACCCGCCTGTAGTTCAGTTGGCCACAAAAACTATCGTGGCGCTTACTGAACCACAAGGGAGATACAGCATTCGTATCTAGGCAGAGGATGACCGGAGTACTGCTCGCCAGTAGCAGTAAGGCATCCATATCCAGAAAATCCCTCGTTGTCAATTCAGCATGTGCATGGCAGTACAGTGAGGTCAGGTAAATTGAGCCAAACTCACCTGTGACCCTCACGCATATTCCAGCCTTAGTGATATGCGACTCCACTGGCAGGCAGATGACATCTGGATCGTCGATGATGACGGCAGCGTTTCTCCTCCGACCCTCAAAGATTCGACTGCCGTACACTCTCATCCCGGCTGGGAATCCAGTAATATGGCCTTCCTTATCCGTGTAGGGGTCCTGCAAATCGGGCACGATCCCGAGAGCATCAGATGCCCTGAGGGTTGCCCTTTGAGGCGGTAGTTCCGGCAGTCCACCGGACTACTGCACTTCGCTGCGTTGTGCCCAGCCTGACCGCACTGTCGACACACATCGGACTTAAGGCGGCATTCGGACACCTTGTGATTTAGACCCGTCCGGTCTTCTCAAGTACGGCCAGCGCTGCATCGTTCACATCAAGCGTCAGATTAATACTGGCGCCATCCGTGACGGATTAAGGCTTTGTCTCCAAATGCACTGCCTTTTTGAAAACTGCTGCCGTCATCTCCTCCTGGAAGTTGTTGACATACAACTCTTCCATAAATGTCTCGGGGACGATGGTCGTGTCCACGTCGAACACCGACACCAGTGACGGCTGGATAGGCAGCATGGTAAGTTGCAAGGCTTTCGGCGACGGGAGCAGGCGGCGGGAGTGCGGGCTGTCCACCCGAGAGGCTTTCGAGCAAAGCGTTTCTAACGGCCAACGACATTGCCAGTTCCTCGAGGCGCCTTATTGTTGTCGATATATCTCGCACTGCTCCAGGCTTCACACCAGGGCATGGACACGCTGTCCTACGCCACCCTCTTGCTTTTTTGCGATTTAATGCACTGGCACGTACGCACTGGTCAGCAGTCGAAACAACACTGACTCTAGGGGTACAGGGAATAAAAATAAATCGTGATCAAAAAATATGTATTGTTGGGCGTTTTAAATGAATGGGGAGTGCTAAATGTCCATCAAGTTTTCATATATTTAGCTATTAACTAATTTGTTTGAACCAAATAAAATTCAAATTTATAAATAATAGCATTATCTATTGTTTTCATTAATTTTTATCCAGATTCAGTTATTGCAAATAGCATAATTTTGACCATGACAAAATCAGCTCCCCACATTTTGGAGTCTATTTTCAGTCACAGAAATTGTCAAGCAATGCACGATATCTTAGATTTTGGTCCACATATCCAACAATAGCTCCACCAAATTTAAACAAAATCTATAACACCGTTTTTGAGAAAATCGCTTACCAGTTCAGTCACCTATGGATTTGCCCCATACAAAAACAGTCAAAAAAATTGCATTGCCACTGTTAATCAAATAACACGACTCATAGGAATTGTCAAGCAAAATCTATAACAACGTTTTGGAATAAAACCTCAAAATATATGGGTGCCTTGCTTGGATGAAAGCCACTGATAAGGAAGGCGCCAACTGCGAAATCGGAACCTGTGTAGAGAACCAGTCGCCAGAATTAGTTCTGCTAGAATCCGGTTCGTGGTCTTTTAAATCTGGATGAAATCTTTCTGCTTGTTTTATATTCTTTTTGCGCAGTTTAGGCACTTTGCAAATTTTTTGTCGTCGGACCGCTTAAAATATTTCCAAACTTCAGATATTTTATTTTTCATCTTTTGTGTTTGTTTCTTGGACACAATATCCTTTTCGGAGTCTGAGGAGGTGCAGTCGCAAACCGGAGTAGAGCCGCGACGTTTACCTTGTATTTGACAAAAAATTTGGTTAAAATACTTTCTAATGGCTTAAAAAATACGTCATGATAATTACCTTTCTGAATGAAGCGATCCATTTCTTTGAAATTTATCAACTTTTAAATTTAATCACTTTAAAATTCACAAAGAAAATTATATTTATAGTATAATTGCAAACGACACCACAAATAAATGCGGCAAATTATATTGCAGTGATGTAAAACCAAACTATCGATGGCACTATCGGTAATGCAGCGCAATCGAGTATGACACCTCGATAGTGCCAAACCATCGACGATAGTGCATCGATAGTTCTCCATCTCTAAAGAGAAGGTGCTCCAGGATTTCCTCCACCAGTTCTGAGTCGAACAATCGCCAGTTAGCATTCGCGAGTTTTCAGGACGGCACAGGAGCATATGTGCTCTCAACTGTATCTGGGGAAGGCGACACAACAACAGTAATGATGTTGTGGTCGCTCATCTCCCACTCGTCCACACTCCAGTCATACGTGGCCCACGTAGACGCTGCTTCACTGACAATTGTTACTTCGATATCGCTCTGTCCGCGGCGATTGTCAAACGTATACACCTCGCTGAATTGATTAAGAACTCCGGCTCGGCACCCCGCCTGTAGTTCAGTTGGCCACAAAAACTATCGTAGCGCTTACTGAACCACAAGGGAGATACAGCATTCGTATCTAGGCAGAGGATGACCGGAGTACTGCTCGCCAGTAGCAGTAAGGCATCCATATCCAGAAAATCCCTCGTTGTCAATTCAGCATGTGCATGGCAGTACAGTGAGGTCAGGTAAATTGAGCCAAACTCACCTGTGACCCTCACGCATATTCCAGCCTTAGTGATATGCGACTCCACTGGCAGGCAGATGACATCTGGATCGTCGATGATGACGGCAGCGTTTCTCCTCCGACCCTCAAAGATTCGACTGCCGTACACTCTCATCCCGGCTGGGAATCCAGTAATATGGCCTTCCTTATCCGTGTAGGGCTCCTGCAAATCGGGCACGATCCCGAGAGCATCAGATGCCCTGAGGGTTGCCCTTTGAGGCGGTAGTTCCGGCAGTCCACCGGACTACTGCACTTCGCTGCCTTGTGCCCAGCCTGACCGCACTGTCGACACACATCGGACTTAAGGCGGCATTCGGACACCTTGTGATTTAGACCCGTCCGGTCTTCTCAAGTACGGCCAGCGCTGCATCGTTCACATCAAGCGTCAGATTAATACTGGCGCCATCCGTGACGGATTAAGGCTTTGCCTCCAAATGCACTGCCTTTTTGAAAACTGCTGCCGTCATCTCCTCCTGGAAGTTGTTGACATACAACTCTTCCATAAATGTCTCGGGGACGATGGTCGTGTCCACGTCGTACACCGACACCAGTGACGGCTGGATAGGCAGCATGGTAAGTTGCAAGGCTTTCGGCGACGGGAGCAGGCGGCGGGAGTGCGGGCTGTCCACCCGAGAGGCTTTCGAGCAAAGCGTTTCTAACGGCCAACGACATTGCCAGTTCCTCGAGGCGCCTTATTGTTGTCGATATATCTCGCACTGCTCCAGGCTTCACACCAGGGCATGGACACGCTGTCCTACGCCACCCTCTTGCTTTTTTGCGATTTAATGCACTGGCACGTACGCACTGGTCAGCAGTCGAAACAACACTGACCCTAGGGGTACAGGGTATAAAAATAAATCGTGATCAAAAAATATGTATTGTTGGGCGTTTTAAATGAATGGGGAGTGCTAAATGTCCATCAAGTTTTCATATATTTAGCTATTAACTAATTTGTTTGAACCAAATAAAATTCAAATTTATAAATAATAGCATTATCTATTGTTTTCATTAATTTTTATCCAGATTCAGTTATTGCAAATAGCATAATTTTACCATGACAAAATCAGCTCCCCACATTTTGGAGTATATTTTCAGTCACAGAAATTGTCAAGCAATGCACGATATCTTAGATTTTGGTCCACATATCCAACAATAGCTCCACCAAATTTAAACAAAATCTATAACACCGTTTTTGAGAAAATCGCTTACCAGTTCAGTCACCTATGGATTTGCCCCATACAAAAACAGTCAAAAAAATTGCATTGCCACTGTTAATCAAATAACACGACTCATAGGAATTGTCAAGCAAAATCTATAACAACGTTTTGGAATAAAACCTCAAAATGTATGGGTGCCTTGCTTGGATAAAAGCCACTGATAAGGAAGGCGCCAACTGCGAAATCGGAACCTGTGTAGAGAACCAGTCACCAGAATTAGTTCTGCTAGAATCCGGTTCGTGGTCTTTTAAATCTGGATGAAATCTTTCTGCTTGTTTTATATTCTTTTGCACAGTTTAGGCACTTTGCAAATTTTTTGTCGTCGGACCGCTTAAAATATTTCCAAACTTCAGATATTTTATTTTTCATCTTTTGTGTTTGTTTCTTGGACACAATATCCTTTTCGGAGTCTGAGGAGGTGCAGTCGCAAACCGGAGTAGAGCCGCGACGTTTACCTTGTATTTGACAAAAATTTGGTTAAAATACTTTCTAATGGCTTAAAAAATACGTCATGATAATTACCTTTCTGAATGAAGCGATCCATTTCTTTGAAATTTATCAACTTTTAAATTTAATCACTTTAAAATTTACAAAGAAAATTTATATTTATAGTATAAGTGCAAACGACGCCACAAATAAATGCGGCAAATTATATTGCAGTGATGTAAAACCAAACTATCGATGGCACTATCGGTAATGCAGCGCAATCGAGTATGACACCTCGATAGTGCCAAACCATCGACGATAGTGCATCGATAGTTCTCCATCTCTAAAGAGAAGGTGCTCCAGGATTTCCTCCACCAGTTCTGAGTCGAACAATCGCCAGTTAGCATTCGCGAGTTTTCAGGACGGCACAAGAGCATATGTGCTCTCAACTGTATCTGGGGAAGGCGACACAACAACAGTTATGATGTTGTGGTCGCTCATCTCCCACTCGTCCACACTCCAGTCATACGTGGCCCACGTAGACGCTGCTTCACTGACAATTGTTACTTCGATATCGCTCTGTCCGCGGCGATTGTCAAACGTATACACCTCGCTGAATTGATTAAGAACTCCGGCTCGGCACCCCGCCTGTAGTTCAGTTGGCCACAAAAACTATCGTAGCGCTTACTGAACCACAAGGGGGATACAGCATTGAGCCAAACTCACCTGTGACCCTCACGCATATTCCAGCCTTAGTGATATGCGACTCCACTGGCAGGCAGGTGACATCTGGATCGTCGATGATGACGGCAGCGTTTCTCCTCCGACCCTCAAAGATTCGGCTGCCGTACACTCTCATCCCGGCTGGGAATCCAGTAATATGGCCTTCCTTATCCGTGTAGGGCTCCTGCAAATCGGGCACGATCCCGAGAGCATCAGATGCCCTGAGGGTTGCCCTTTGAGGCGGTAGTTCCGGCAGTCCACCGGACTACTGCACTTCGCTGCCTTGTGCCCAGCCTGACCGCACTGTCGACACACATCGGACTTAAGGCGGCATTCGGACACCTTGTGATTTAGACCCGTCCGGTCTTCTCAAGTACGGCCAGCGCTGCATCGTTCACATCAAGCGTCAGATTAATACTGGCGCCATCCGTGACGGATTAAGGCTTTGCCTCCAAATGCACTGCCTTTTTGAAAACTGCTGCCGTCATCTCCTCCTGGAAGTTGTTGACATACAACTCTTCCATAAATGTCTCGGGGACGATGATCGTGTCCACGTCGAACACCGACACCAGTGACGGCTGGATAGGCAGCATGGTAAGTTGCAAGGCTTTCGGCGACGGGAGCAGGCGGCGCGAGTGCAGGCTGTCCACCCGAGAGGCTTTCGAGCAACGCGTTTCTAACGGCCAACGACATTGCCAGTTCCTCGAGGCGCCTTATTGTTGTCGATATATCTCGCACTGCTCCAGGCTTCACACCAGGGCATGGACACGCTGTCCTACGCCACCCTCTTGCTTTTTTGCGATTTAATGCACTGGCACGTACGCACTGGTCAGCAGTCGAAACAACACTGACCCTAGGGGTACAGGGTATAAAAATAAATCGTGATCAAAAAATATGTATTGTTGGGCGTTTTAAATGAATGGTCCACAATCCACCAAATTTAAACAAAATCTATAACACCGTTTTTGAGAAAATCGCTTACCAGTTCAGTCACCTATGGATTTGCCCCATACAAAAACAGTCAAAAAAATTGCATTGCCACTGTTAATCAAATAACTCGACTCATAGGAATTGTCAAGCAATGCACGATATGTCAAATTAAGCCCCACATATTCAGTGATAAATCAGCCAATTTTACTCAAAATTTTTTTTTACTCTATATCAACGTTTTGGAATAAAACCTCAAAATGTATGGGTGCCTTGCTTGGATGAAAGTCACTGATAAGGAAGGCGCCAACTGCGAAATCGGAACCTGTGTAGAGAACCAGTCGCCAGAATTAGTTCTGCTAGAATCCGGTTCGTGGTCTTTTAAATCTGGATGAAATCTTTCCGCTTGTTTTATATTCTTTTGCGCAGTTTAGGCACTTTGCAAATTTTTTGTCGTCGGACCGCTTAAAATATTTCCAAACTTCAGATATTTTATTTTTCATCTTTTGTGTTTGTTTCTTGGACACAATATCCTTTTCGGAGTCTGAGGAGGTGCAGTCGCAAACCGGAGTAGAGCCGCGACGTTTACCTTGTATTTGACAAAAATTTGGTTAAAATACTTTCTAATGGCTTAAAAAATACGTCATGATAATTACCTTTCTGAATGAAGCGATCCATTTCTTTGAAATTCATCAACTTTTAAATTTAATCACTTTAAAATTTACAAAGAAAATTTATATTTATAGTATAAGTGCAAACGACGCCACAAATAAATGCGGCAAATTATATTGCAGTGATGTAAAACCAAACTATCGATGGCACTATCGGTAATGCAGCGCAATCGAGTATGACACCT
Organism: Drosophila sturtevanti; assembly: GCA_018150375.1. Taxonomy (NCBI): domain Eukaryota; kingdom Metazoa; phylum Arthropoda; class Insecta; order Diptera; family Drosophilidae; genus Drosophila; species Drosophila sturtevanti. Next base: position 109,638 of record JAECWJ010000310.1, read on the forward strand.
CGATAGTGCCAAACCATCGACGATAGTGCATCGATAGTTCTCCATCTCTAAAGAGAAGGTGCTCCAGGATTTCCTCCACCAGTTCTGAGTCGAACAATCGCCAGTTAGCATTCGCGAGTTTTCAGGACGGCACAGGAGCATATGTGCTCTCAACTGTATCTGGGGAAGGCGACACAACAACAGTAATGATGTTGTGGTCGCTCATCTCCCACTCATCCACACTCCAGTCATACGTGGCCCACGTAGACGCTGCTTCACTGACAATTGTTACTTCGATATCGCTCTGTCCGCGGCGATTGTCAAACGTATACACCTCGCTGAATTGATTAAGAACTCCGGCTCGGCATCCCGCCTGTAGTTCAGTTGGCCACAAAAACTATCGTAGCGCTTACTGAACCACAAGGGGGATACAGCATTCGTATCTAGGCAGAGGATGACCGGAGTACTGCTCGCCAGTAGCAGTAAGGCATCCATATCCAGAAAATCCCTCGTTGTCAATTCAGCATGTGCATGGCAGTACAGTGAGGTCAGGTAAATTGAGCCAAACTCACCTGTGACCCTCACGCATATTCCAGCCTTAGTGATATGCGACTCCACTGGCAGGCAGATGACATCTGGATCGTCGATGATGACGGCAGCGTTTCTCCTCCGACCCTCAAAGATTCGACTGCCGTACACTCTCATCCCGGCTGGGAATCCAGTAATATGGCCTTCCTTATCCGTGTAGGGCTCCTGCAAATCGGGCACGATCCCGAGAGCATCAGATGCCCTGAGGGTTGCCCCTTTGAGGCGGTAGTTCCGGCAGTCCACCGGACTACTGCACTTCGCTGCCTTGTGCCCAGCCTGACCGCACTGTCGACACACATCGGACTTAAGGCGGCATTCGGACACCTTGTGATTTAGACCCGTCCGGTCTTCTCAAGTACGGCCAGCGCTGCATCGTTCACATCAAGCGTCAGATTAATACTGGCGCCATCCGTGACGGATTAAGGCTTTGTCTCCAAATGCACTGCCTTTTTGAAAACTGCTGCCGTCATCTCCTCCTGGAAGTTGTTGACATACAACTCTTCCATAAATGTCTCGGGGACGATGGTCGTGTCCACGTCGAACACCGACACCAGTGACGGCTGGATAGGCAGCATGGTAAGTTGCAAGGCTTTCGGCGACGGGAGCAGGCGGCGGGAGTGCGGGCTGTCCACCCGAGAGGCTTTCGAGCAAAGCGTTTCTAACGGCCAACGACATTGCCAGTTCCTCGAGGCGCCTTATTGTTGTCGATATATCTCGCACTGCTCCAGGCTTCACACCAGGGCATGGACACGCTGTCCTACGCCACCCTCTTGCTTTTTTGCGATTTAATGCACTGGCACGTACGCACTGGTCAGCAGTCGAAACAACACTGACCCTAGGGGTACAGGGTATAAAAATAAATCGTGATCAAAAAATATGTATTGTTGGGCGTTTTAAATGAATGGGGAGTGCTAAATGTCCATCAAGTTTTCATATATTTAGCTATTAACTAATTTGTTTGAACCAAATAAAATTCAAATTTATAAATAATAGCATTATCTATTGTTTTCATTAATTTTTATCCAGATTCAGTTATTGCAAATAGCATAATTTTGACCATGACAAAATCAGCTCCCCACATTTTGGAGTATATTTTCAGTCACAGAAATTGTCAAGCAATGCACGATATCTTAGATTTTGGTCCACATATCCAACAATAGCTCCACCAAATTTAAACAAAATCTATAACACCGTTTTTGAGAAAATCGCTTACCAGTTCAGTCACCTATGGATTTGCCCCATACAAAAACAGTCAAAAAAATTGCATTGCCACTGTTAATCAAATAACACGACGCATAGGAATTGTCAAGCAAAATCTATAACAACGTTTTGGAATAAAACCTCAAAATGTATGGGTGCCTTGCTTGGATGAAAGCCACTGATAAGGAAGGCGCCAACTGCGAAATCGGAACCTGTGTAGAGAACCAGTCGCCAGAATTAGTTCTGCTAGAATCCGGTTCGTGGTCTTTTAAATCTGGATGAAATCTTTCTGCTTGTTTTATATTCTTTTGCGCAGTTTAGGCACTTTGCAAATTTTTGTCGTCGGACCGCTTAAAATATTTCCAAACTTCAGATATTTTATTTTTCATCTTTTGTGTTTGTTTCTTGGACACAATATCCTTTTCGGAGTCTGAGGAGGTGCAGTCGCAAACCGGAGTAGAGCCGCGACGTTTACCTTGTATTTGACAAAAATTTGGTTAAAATACTTTCTAATGGCTTAAAAAATACGTCATGATAATTACCTTTCTGAATGAAGCGATCCATTTCTTTGAAATTTATCAACTTTTAAATTTAATCACTTTAAAATTTACAAAGAAAATTTATATTTATAGTATAAGTGCAAACGACGCCACAAATAAATGCGGCAAATTATATTGCAGTGATGTAAAACCAAACTATCGATGGCACTATCGGTAATGCAGCGCAATCGAGTATGACACCTTGATAGTGCCAAACCATCGACGATAGTGCATCGATAGTTCTCCATCTCTAAAGAGAAGGTGCTCCAGGATTTCCTCCACCAGTTCTGAGTCGAACAATCGCCAGTTAGCATTCGCGAGTTTTCAGGACGGCACAGGAGCATATGTGCTCTCAACTGTATCTGGGGAAGGCGACACAACAACAGTTATGATGTTGTGGTCGCTCATCTCCCCACTCGTCCACACTCCAGTCATACGTGGCCCACGTAGACGCTGCTTCACTGACAATTGTTACTTCGATATCGCTCTGTCCGCGGCGATTGTCAAACGTATACACCTCGCTGAATTGATTAAGAACTCCGGCTCGGCACCCCGCCTGTAGTTCAGTTGGCCACAAAAACTATCGTAGCGCTTACTGAACCTCAAGGGGGATACAGCATTCGTATCTAGGCAGAGGATGACCGGAGTACTGCTCGCCAGTAGCAGTAAGGCATCCATATCCAGAAAATCCCTCGTTGTCAATTCAGCATGTGCATGGCAGTACAGTGAGGTCAGGTAAATTGAGCCAAACTCACCTGTGACCCTCACGCATATTCCAGCCTTAGTGATATGCGACTCCACTGGCAGGCAGATGACATCTGGATCGTCGATGATGACGGCAGCGTTTCTCCTCCGACCCTCAAAGATTCGACTGCCGTACACTCTCATCCCGGCTGGGAATCCAGTAATATGGCCTTCCTTATCCGTGTAGGGCTCCTGCAAATCGGGCACGATCCCGAGAGCATCAGATGCCCTGAGGGTTGCCCCTTTGAGGCGGCAGTTCCGGCAGTCCACCGGACTACTGCACTTCGCTGCCTTGTGCCCAGCCTGACCGCACTGTCGACACACATCGGACTTAAGGCGGCATTCGGACACCTTGTGATTTAGACCCGTCCGGTCTTCTCAAGTACGGCCAGCGCTGCATCGTTCACATCAAGCGTCAGATTAATACTGGCGCCATCCGTGACGGATCAAGGCTTTGTCTCCAAATGCACTGCCTTTTTGAAAACTGCTGCCGTCATCTCCTCCTGGAAGTTGTTGACATACAACTCTTCCATAAATGTCTCGGGGACGATGGTCGTGTCCACGTCGAACACCGACACCAGTGACGGCTGGATAGGCAGCATGGTAAGTTGCAAGGCTTTCGGCGACGGGAGCAGGCGGCGGGAGTGCGGGCTGTCCACCCGAGAGGCTTTCGAGCAAAGCGTTTCTAACGGCCAACGACATTGCCAGTTCCTCGAGGCGCCTTATTGTTGTCGATATATCTCGCACTGCTCCAGGCTTCACACCAGGGCATGGACACGCTGTCCTACGCCACCCTCTTGCTTTTTTGCGATTTAATGCACTGGCACGTACGCACTGGTCAGCAGTCGAAACAACACTGACCCTAGGGGTACAGGGTATAAAAATAAATCGTGATCAAAAAATATGTATTGTTGGGCGTTTTAAATGAATGGTCCACATATCCAACAATAGCTCCACCAAATTTAAACAAAATCTATAACACCGTTTTTGAGAAAATCGCTTACCAGTTCAGTCACCTATGGATTTGCCCCATACAAAAACAGTCAAAAAAAATTGCATTGCCACTGTTAATCAAATAACTCGACTCATAGGAATTGTCAAGCAATGCACGATATGTCAAATTAAGCCCCACATATTCAGTGATAAATCAGCCAATTTTACTCAAAATCTTTTTTTACTCTATATCAACGTTTTGGAATAAAACCTCAAAATGTATGGGTGCCTTGCTTGGATGAAAGTCACTGATAAGGAAGGCGCCAACTGCGAAATCGGAACCTGTGTAGAGAACCAGTCGCCAGAATTAGTTCTGCCAACAACCGCGAACATTTGAATTTAAGCAACATCATTTATTTTGCATATAATATCACAAATTGCAATTAAATAATAAAATAAATCATATTCTAATTTATCAATATATTCGTTGTTATTTTGCGATTGTTTAAATAGTTTAAAATTTCATAGTGAATCGCTATCCCGCCGTGTGTTCATATGGAATCTACCTTAATTTATATATAAATTGCAAAACTCTAAGCTCGTGTCCAGCAATACACAATGCACGGTAGAGCATTCAATTAAGCATCATTTTATATGTCTTCTGACAAAATTTTATCAAAATCTATAATAGGGAATTTGAGAAAATACATACATATTTTGTCAATGATGCTGATTCTATCAATAAATCAAAATTATCGGAGTTCAGCTATCGACTTATATAAACATGCTTTTTGAATTGTCAAGCAAGCGAAAAGAACATTTTGGCATATTTTTGATTTAATTAAATTTTTTGAAAATTGTGGACAAAATGAGCGAGATGATAGAGTAGTTCTCCAACTCTAATCTCGTCGGCAAACAGAACTTGCTCGTTATGTCCCTTATTATCAGTACAGTTGCTGTTTACAGTTTTCTTTTTCCAATTTTTCAAAATTCTTTAAATTTTTGCTGAACGCATATCTTACATATGTAGATTATGCGCACAGGGATTAATACACCCACACGATGGATTGAATGGCAACATTTACGAAAAGTTTAAAATGGAATATTTTTTTAATAAGTCGTCTTTTACTTTTTTGTACCTTATTTCTGAACGTAGTTCGCCTACTAATAGACTGAGGGGGCACAATCGTCAGAGCCTTAAATGGAAGTATACAATGTAGTAAACTTGTAATCCCGGGTCGTCAGAGCGTAAATGGGGGATGAGTAATTTGATATCCGAGAGAAGAAATTAACCACGGGTATTACAATATCATCAACGTCCATGTAAAAGGAAACATTTCATCAACACGAGATGTGCTGATGACATAGGAATCATCAAAAAGGAATTGTCTGGGATCAACAGACAAAAAGAGAATCTTCACTGAAGCGTTAGTGATATGACTCTCATATGAAACATCAGTCGTGTCCACTGTAGATGACATCAATGAAGAACCATTCACAGATTCCTTCAGAGAATGCACAACTTCATAAGGAAAACTTACCTGCAACTTAAACGGCTTTTCCGAACTGTTATAAAAGGTCGCAATGAGACGCGCCTCCTTATTAGTTCTTCAATCACTTTATAGGAAACAGAGTCGACATCTTGTGGCGACTCTATGCAAATATTCAGCGGCCGTGCATCAGTGATGCAATCAGTAATATCAGAAATTTAATCGCGCGTTAACGTAAACGCTATGCACGATTCCATACATTCGTTCTATATTGACGTTTTGCTCCATTAATGGATCGAAACATTTCGACAAAGAGTTCGAAGTAAACCGGAATTTCCCCAGAATTCTGGGAATGAGATAATCCCGTATCCAACGATAAATATCAGAGCCGTCGCATGCGATTTTTATGCGACGACGCGTCGAAAATGAAGATAGCTGTCCACAGCTATTCCAAATCTGGTCCACGAGAGTAATTCGCTGTTCTGTCCGAAAACTATCTCTTACAAAGCTCGATTGCACTCGCAAGCGTTGAATAACTTCAACACCAGGAATGAGCTGCTCATGATCCAAACCTTTGGCCGCCACCAGAAAGAAATCTGGCGACATAGTCACACAGGGTGACCGGCTTTGCGCTTCTCCTCCACAAAAGTCCGTGTTCCGCAATCCGACATGCGGAATATCTGATATCAGGATGACTTCAAATACTCATTAATACGAAATACTCCCAAAAGCGTTCTATATGCACTCAAAAAGGCCATTGCTCCCTGGTACACATTCCACGCTTGAATATGAGCTGGCGATTCTCTGATTGCTCGGAAATCGTCAAGATCACCTGCTAAATTTGACCGAATTGCAATATTCGGATAGTAGCGTAACAAAACATCATCTGTTCTTGGATATCTGCACACGCTGGCACACATACCTCCCTGACGATTACGTATTTTTAGAAAATCAAACAAAATCCGAGTCTGATTTCCACCGCATTCATGTTTCAACCGATAGTTGTTCAAAGGAAACGTTTCATGTGAATTGGTCTGAACCATTTCAATGGCTTCAGCCTCTACACCCCAAGATACTATAGCGAGCTCAGTCTTTATCTGCGTCTCACGGATGGAGTTGCTATATATTAAGTCTTTATCATACGCATTAGTAACGCTATTAGTAAGCCTTTTACTGGCGTATCCGCAACTGATTCAGGAAAGTCGACATCGATGAAGATCTCTCCTGGTAAAATCAACCATAGAATGTAAGTCCATAAGTTCGACCCATAATCTGGTTTCCAAGTCCGATAAAAAAGTAATCTTCGTAGCGCTCATAGCAGCATTTCTCATCAAGTGCGCGGTAGGTATAGGATTATACCTTACGTGCGGCATAGACAACATCTGCACGAAATGAATGCGATGAAGTAGATTCTAAAACAAGGTCATCGAATATGCCAGATACATATATGAAATGGCTGAAACGAGGGATAAATCTGTTCATGGGCGGAAGGGCCGTTAATACTGATCTTCATACATCTTTCAATAAGTTGAATCGATGTCAATTCATTCCAGAATTCAACATGCTGCGGCATCTGGTCTCGGGCATAAAGGCTAAGCCCGGCATTAAGAGAGCAAATCTGGAAATCTGACAACGCTGTAACTTGTCTCATCGAGCGGTCAATTTGCATAGGCTTGCAAATCCGTGATAAAACGTCACGTACTAAAGAGTCCTGTACAGATCCATCAAGCGACTCCAATGATGGAAAACCGAGCTAGCTCGGATTACAGATACGATCAACGTTCAATACAACTTTTTCGGGTTCTCGCAGCGTTATAAATCTGCCTTCAACTCCTTCATCATGGAGCGAACATAACGCAGCAAAGTATTCCTCCATGTTTTTCCATTTAATGAATCTCTTCGGATTACGAACCATATACGATTTCCTATTTGAAACATCGTTCCACACGGTAGACATCGCTTCCAAGGAAAGCGTTTCCTTTAAAACCATTTCATCATTGTTCAAAAGTAACATAAACATGTCGCTCTCTTTCATCGCAGGTACTTCCCGCGCTCCTAAGCTCTAAAACTCCAAAGACACGAATGAGAAAATAATCTCCTCTATCGTGCGTGATTTTATACTATCTGGATCGTCCGTCTCGGGTGATTCATCTTTTTCTTTATCTGCTACTTCTTTTGTCGTAGTATCCACAGCAGTGTCTGAACGCTTTTTATCTTTGCTTTTCATACTCATTTTACGAACTTTAGATCCGGGTATTACTTATCCAAGTGCTGGCAGTTTAATCCTCGAAAGGTTCCCGTCATTTTTCATACTGTCAGTACCAGAAATTATAAATATTAGGGATAATGTTTTTGGCTAAAGGGTTTGGCCATCCGATCAATCTTTAGTTTATGAATAGGTTGAAAAATACATAATAGGTATGACAAAATTAAAATAATCAATTAACAAATAGTTCAATAGTTAAATGGGTACGATCACCTTTTAAGTTCTTCAGGGACGAGTCACCAGTCCATCTCTGGTCTAAATTGTAGATCCAGAGGGTGACATCTTTTAAGACGTCTTGTATGGTTACTTATGTCCAGCAGGTTGAGGGCTAAATTATTTACATGTGCTTCCAGTCTGCAGCAGTGCCGAATACCGTACTTCCGGATCTCACTCTTGACTGACGGAACAGCTAGGTCTCTATGGATGACAGAGTTCCGCACCTAGGGGTGCGCGCCAATCATTCTGGGGAGAAGTTTTTTTTGAAACCGTTACAGAATTTCAATGCTTGACACTGAAGCTGTTCCCCAGAGCTGAATGCCATAGGTCCATACAGGCTTGAGTATAGTCTTATAAAGCAACAACTTGTTACAGGTGCTAAGTTTGGATCTCTTGCCGAGTAGCCATTGTAATTTTGACACTTTGATGTTTAGCTGCGATCTTTTGGCAATAAGATGAGCTTTCCAGTTCAAACGCCTGTAAAGAGTGAGACCCAGGTATTTCACTTTGTCCACGCTCGGGAGAGCGTGTGCAGAAGCCCGTCGTGCCAGACTCGGTCAAAAGCCTGCTTAACATCCAAGAACACCGCTGATGTGTAATGTTTGTCTTCGAAGGAGCAGAGCACCATCTGAACAATGCGGTGACATTGCTCTGGAGTGCCGTGATGTTGCCGGAAGCCAAATTGATGATCTGGAATAAGGTTGCCATCTTTCAGAAGCGGCAACACTCTAGCCAAAAATATTCTTTCGAATACTTTAGACAGTATTGCCATCAAACGGATTGGACGGTATGATGCACCGGTTTCCCAGGTTTTGGAATCATTATAATCTCTGCGCACTTCCATTGGGTGGGGAAGTGGCAGAGATCAAAGATCCTGTTAAATAGGTAAGCAAGAAGCTGAATCACTCTCGGCGGCAGAAGTTTGATGGTGACTGCATCAATACCATCATAGCCATGGCTCTTCGTTGTCTTAAGACAGTCGATTTCCAATTTTACTTCCTCAGGCGTGACACGGCTAATGGGGAGAGCCATCTGGTAAGGAGTCTCTAGGAAAGACAGAGTGGCACTTACATCCTCTGCTGCATGTGCTAAATGGAGTAAATGTGTTTGCCAGCTGCGTTGCAAACTCTTCGGCTAATTCCTCACTGGATCTGCACCACATACCATTTGATCCTTAAATGGGGACTTTCCTCACAGTCGGCCTTTTGAGGTATTTGGTGGCTTGCCAGAGACTGTGATCGGGCTGATTTGGCTCGAGATTTCGCAAATATTCTGCAGTGGCTTCGTTGCGGAGTTCGAAGTATAGAGCTTTAAGCTCCTTGGTGGCTCGATTGAGAGCCGGACACGTCTCAGGCGTCTCTTTTCCCGCAAAGCATAGGTGATCTCGTCGGACCAGGCAAACATGTCCCTTTGTCTTGCTGTGCGTTGCCTGCTTCTTGATGGTGGAGTGCAGGCACTAGCAGCTTCGCAGATGTCTCGCGATAGTTTTTCCACTGCATCGTCAATATCTTCACCGCTGTTGAGGCAGGCGTTCGGCTCAGTGACCCTGTCAAGCATAGTTTTAAAGGAGTCAATGTTAGAGTTTTTCCTGAGTAGCCTTGTGGTGCGCTTTATTGATTCGACTGGGATGTCTAACCAGACCTTCACAGCGCTGTGATCCGAGTGTAAATCGAAATCAGCATCAGTGTAAACGCAGCTGCCATTGATTCCTCTGGTTATTGCGAAGTCCAGGACGTCGGGACTTCTTCTCGGGTCAGCCGGCCAATATGTTGGTTGGCCAGACGAGTGGGTGGTCAGGTTAAGAGTATGTATACAAGGCAAGAGGGCAAGTCCCTTAGGGAAACCTTGATCCAAAGCTACTAAGGCCTTGCAGAAACATCTGAGTGTCGACTGCATGTCTGGGAGGAACCACCGGATCCACCTTGTATAGGTTTATCGCTGCTTTTGGTTTCTGGTGGGCTATTAAGACGAGCGGACTTTTTGACAACTCCGACATATGTCATTCCCGGTTGTGTGTATTTGGGTGGAAAATTGTTGGTTGGCTGTTGGTGATTAGTGTCCGTAATATTGCGCACACGAGGTGATGAGAGACGAGTTTTGCAATGTTCCCTACGCTTCATGGCTTCCTTGTAAACCCTGCACCCTTAATAGGAGGCAGTACGGCTTTCACCGCAGTTCACACATTCTGGTGGCTGCTCCTTGCCTTTCGGACACTTGCCAGGCTCATGAACAGAAGTGCATTTGACGCATCTAGGATGCTTGCCACAGTTATTTTTCGTGTGATTGAATTCCTGACACTTGAAACATTGGGGAACACTATTATTCTTTCGGGGCGGCTCAACGGTTACTATGGCATTGCAGAGGCGTTTGACAAGGAATATCTTCTTATTGTTGGTTGCTGGCTCCAAGTCAATGAAGAATAGTGACATAGGGTTCTTACTAATGCGGTGTTTAGCGTTAGTTAGGTGACGCACATTGTGCCCGAGCTTAAAAAATTAAAAACGTAAAATGAAAATTATTATTATAAAAATGGCTCTTTTATTTTAAAAAATATCAAAGAAGCTTACTTCGGCCGTGCCGAAGTTTGTTTCTCCTTGCAGATTAATTGATTACTTTCTCCGTTATATCGGATTCAAGATATTTTAAAAATTGGAAATATAAAATTTAAAAAAATTTGAACAAAAAAAAAAAATAGTAAGAAAAATTCGAGATCTTCATCTGAAATCAAAACCAAAAATCTACATGCTTACCTCTTTAATATTCGAAAAAATTTCACAATATACCTAAGAAAGCATGTGTCCGATTATGCGACTGTATGTCTTCTGACAAACTTTTATCAAAACCTACATATAATTTACTTACTTTGAGAAAATCCATACATATTTTGTCAATAGAATCAGCATCAATAAATGAAAATTAACGGAGTTCAACTATCGACTTATGTATGTAATACATATACATACTATGTATATAAACATGCTTTTTCAATTGTCAAGCAATGCAGGAAAGTTCATTAGATTAAGCATAATTTTCTAATTTTCTTTCAGCAAAATCTATAATAGAGATTTTGAGAAAATTAATTTTTTATATTTCTTGATAAATATGTCAAAGAATTGAAATCAATGACGGTCAGCTATCGACTTATATAAACATGCTGCAAGGGATGGAAAAAAAACCGTCGCTAATTTTTTTTAATTTTCAAGCAATGCACGGTAGTTCATTAGATTAAGCATAATTTTCTGTCTCCCATGAAAATTTCAGGAAAATCTATAATAGGGATTTTGAGAAAATTCAATTTATATACATATTGTCAAAAGTTGTTAAATGGTCAGATGCCATTTATAAGCAATCTAAGTGGCAAGCTATGCCTGGTTTCCCGTGAAATGGATTTTTCAAAGGAAAATTATTATACGGCAACCTCTTCACCTATACTATTTCCGTTTGTGAAGTTATAACTTAATTTCACTAACAAATTTCAAGTGAAAAGAACATTTTGGTATATTTTTGATTTAATTCAATTTTTTTGAATTGTGGACAAAATGAGCGAGATGATAGAGTAGTTCTCCAACTCTAATCTCGTCGGCAAACAGAACTTGCTCGTTATGTCGATTTCACTTCCTCGTGGATAGACGTGTTTTCCTGAGCTCTTGCTAACACTTACTGTTTTCGTCCATACAAAATCGCGATTAATTTAAATTCTTGTTGTTAAATTCGGTGTTTCTTCTTTCATCTCTTTCGTTGCTATTTTGTTAACTACAAACGCAAAAACAAAACAATATATTAAAATTATTCTTCACACAACAACAAAGATTTTATATCATTGTTGTTGCGCTTTACCTTTACCTTTACCTTTTTTCTTTTGCTCGCGCTCTGATCTATTTTCTATCTCGCGTTATACGTGTGCGTGTTTTCTCTTAATTTCTTTCTATTTTCTCTGCAAGTTTGACCCAAGTGTCGAATTTGCTCCAACTACTGAGTGAGTTTTTTCTTTGGCCTTTTATTTTATTCTTTACCAATTTACATTTTTATTATACCCTTGCAGAGGGTATAATAAAATTGGTCAGATGTTTGTAACGCATAGAAATAATCGTTTCCGACCCCATAAAGTATATATATTCTTGATCAGCATCGAAAGCCGAGTCGATATGACCATGTCCGTCTGTCCGTCTGTCTGTTTCTTCGCAAGGAATCGAACTTAAATTTTGAGCTACGTGAATAAAAGTCATATCATTCTCTTCATTGATGATTTATCTAAATTAAGTTCGAGAGTTGGTAGGATCGGACAACTATAAGTTATAGAAAAATAGGAAAGATCAGAGGTACCTCGGTTAAAATTTGTGTTGTTCAAAACAGTTCTTGTTCTTTGAGATATCTCAACCAAATTTGGCACATAGATGACAATTCTACTATTACACCTTACCAGCAAGTTTGATTCAGATCGGATAATAAACACCGACATAAATCAATAAAATCAATAATCAACCCCCATCAGAAAAAGTATGTTTTTGTGAGAAAAACTTTTTTGTTTTTTAAGATATCTCAACCAAATTTGGGGAACAGATGAGAATTATACTTTTACATCATACCAGTAAGTTTGAATCAGATCGGATAATAAACACCGACATAAATCAATAAAATCAATGAATCAACCCCCATCAGCATCAGTATGTATGCATATGCAGCCAATTAAATACGTTTATATTTGCTTTTATATATGCGTACACAAACAACATACATGGAAACATACAAACATACATACATACATACATATGTATATGCGAACACGTGCTTGAAAAAACTACAAGCTGAGTGCGAAGCAGAAAGAGACAGAAAACAATTTTTGTATTGTGTTGTTGTTTTCTAGAATTCGTCAGAAAATTTAGAGAGCGAGAAGCTGGACGCTTGCAATGTATATCGAAATAGCGAGACCGTGAAATTTAAGTCTGGTAGCGCAATAGGTAGAGATCGGTTCTAGAAGTGTCGTGGGCGGAGGTTCAACTCGCCGTTGGCAAATTCGAATTTTTCTTACTGATTTCTTTTTGGTTCAAATTTTTTTAAATTTTATATTTCCAATTTTTAAAAGAGAAAGTAATCAATTAATCTGCAAAGTGTACAAACTTTCGGCACGGCCGAAGTTAGCTTCTTTGATATTTTTTTATTAATATTAAATTTTATAAAATGTCTGTCTGCTCAAGCAACAAGTGTTTGACCCCCCCTGCACCCCATAACGTATTTCTTTCATGTTGGCTGTGTGATAATGTCATGCATGGGCTACACAGCCAAGTTAAGGGACTTAAATGGGGCTGTGACTCATGCCGAGAAGTCGAAATTGAAATGAGGGTTTTCATTGAGGCAGACCAGGGATAGATTCAAAAACTGTCCACTGGTTTTCGTAAGCTCTGTGATGAGTTTATCGCTATGGAAGCAGAATTTAACAATTATAAGTTGTTGAATGAGTCTCCAAAGCGAAAAAAAACCAGTGCGCGGAATCCTTCCATGCATCTGCCTGTCCCCAATTTGAACTCGGCCAGAGCACCACATTCTCCATTGCTACAACCAATCCCACCGCAGCTTATTTCGTTTACTACTCCCGTTCCGCAAGGCGATCGGAAAGATGAGACTATTTCCATTTCTCCAGGAAATGGTCTCCCTTTACAAGCGAATAAAGCCGTAGTTTCCGATATGTCTAGGCATATATCCAACATAGGGAATATTGCCAATAGGGATCCTGTCAGAGGCCTACACACGGACACTCTGATTGAATCTGCTGCGGTTATAATTGCCGTGGTGGATCCCATGTCTGGTCTCCGTAGACCTCTAACAGGTGTTCCTCGGAAGAAACACATATTTGTTTCTAGGCTTGATCCCGAACATTCGTCGGACGACGTCTTAGCTTTCATTAAGACAAAAGTTCAAGCCAACAAAATATCGGTGGAAAAATTTAAATTTAAATATTCAACAGAGATCTCTTCTTTTAAGATTAGTGTCCCGGTCGAACTGTTTGACTGTATTTGCAGTAACAGTTTTTGGCCGGATCACATTTTAGTTAAAGAGTACACGGGTAGACTCTTCAACTTCTGCCGGACCATCAGCATCTGCTGGTGGTTCAAAAAACTAATTTCGTCCCTTTGTCTGGCCTATCAGAATGTAAGAGGACTTAAATCTAAGCTTCCTAGACTATATGTAGATAGTTTAGTATTTGATTTTAATATTTTAGCTTTTACAGAGACATGGTTAAAACCTGATATTAGCGATGCATCTGTTCTTTCTTCAAAATTTTCAATTTTTAGGCGTGATCGGACCAATCGCGTAGGTTTTGATAGCAGTTGACTCTACCTTACCCTCTGACATTATTCATTTTCCTGAATTTCAGGAAATCGAGTTTGTTGGAGTTAAGGTTAGACTCAAGTCCTTTTTTGCCTACGTAACATAGGAACATGTCCCGCCACAATCCGACATGTCAGTATATAACAAACATCTAGAGTCAATTCAATATGTTTCTTCTTTGCTATCAGATAGTGACATCTTAATTGCTCTTGGTGATTTTAATTTGCCTGAAATTCAATGGTCACCTTCAGATGAATCTGCTTCGTTGCTTCCTTCTACGTCACATTTGAATATTGATGGCCTTTTTGAATTATCCTTGGCCCAGATAAACTCTGTCCGTAATAAGAATGGAAGATCTTTGGATCTGATATTTGTGATTAATTCTTCCAACTGCGCTGTTTCTAGAACTGACCCTCTAGTCCTCCCGGAAGATAAATTTCACCCCACTTTAGAATTGACTATTGATCTACCTTTTCGAGCACCAATTGTTGGTGTTCATACGAAGCCTAGATCACGTAACTTTCATAAAGCCAACTTTCTTAAATTGAATGAGCTTATTCTTTCAACAGATTGGTCCCCCTTATACAATTGTTCAGACATGGATCTAGCTATTTCTATTTTTTACAATACTCTCGATTCGCTTCTTGGGGTTTGTGTCCCATGCAGGATGCCAGTGTTGTCTCATCGACCCCCCTGGTTTTCTCGTGAGTTATCTAACTTAAAGAACGTGAAATCGAGATATTATAAAAAGTACAAGAAATCATGTCGTCCCTCTGATTTCGCTCGTTATATAGTCGCACGCTCGGATTTTATGAGGCTTAACACGCAATGTTATAAGAACTACCTTCAGCGTTGCAAATTTGAGTTCTCACAAAATCCGAAATTATTCTATAATTTCGTCAATTCTAAACGTAAGACGTCCGTCCTTCCATCCCGAATTTCTTTTAAAAATAATACAGCGGACACTGATCAAGAAATTGCTGATTTTTTTAAAACAACTTATTCCTCCACGGAATATCGAGCGAATCTTTCATATCCTTACCAGTTGAAAAAGTCTAATTGTATCTATAATCCTTTGATTGATGAAAGTTCGTTACTTAGCGTGCTTAATTTAGTAAAACCAGTGTACTCTCCTGGCCCCGATGGGAAACCAGGCTGTGTACTCAGATTTTGCGCAGAGGCTCTATGTAAGCCAATTTTAAAACTTTTTGTATTGTCCGTTAACTCTTCAACTTTTCCATCTATTTGGAAGAAATCCTATATCATTCCTCTTTATAAGAATGGTAGGAAATCCGATGCAACGAACTATAGGGGTATGTCTAAATTGTCCGCTATTCCTAAAGCCTTTGAAAAGATAATTACTTCTCAATTGCAACATTTTTGTAGCTCTATTATTTCACCAACTCAGCATGGGTTTGTGAAACATAGATCTACAACCACAATGCAAGGCAAACTGATGTCGTTTACACTGATTTCAGTAAGGCTTTTGATTCTGTTAATCATGCGCTTCTTCTTCTTAAGTTAAGTAATATTGGCTTTCCAAGCCCTTTACTTGGTTGGATTCGAGAATATCTGACAAAAAGAACTCAAAAGGTTCTTTTCAAGTCTTCATATTCTATGTCCATCCATGTGACTTCGGGAGTGCCTCAGGGCAGTCATCTGGGACCTTTGCTTTTCACATTATTCATAAACGATCTTCCCTCAGTCATAAATCACTCTCGAGTCTTTATGTATGCGGATGACGTTAAGATTTGTCTTAGTTTTAAGGACATGGCCTCCCATTTCGGTTGCAATCTGACCTTCACAACTTCGAGTCTTGGTGTGGACTTAACATGCTTAACCTCAACACTTCTAAATGTAGTGTATTAACTTTCTTCAGAAATACTCCACAGATTGTGACATATTTTCTTAATAATAGTCTTTTAAAACGCCTCGATGAGATAAGTGACTTGGGTGTCCTTATGGACCGAAAGTTATCTTTTAAGTCTCATATTTCCACTACTGTCGGCAAAGCTATGGGAGTTCTTGGGTTTGTAAAAAGATGGTCAAAGAAATTTAATGATCCTTACACAACCAAAATTCTCTTTACTTCATTGGTCCGACCTATCCTTGAGTATGGATCTTGCATATGGGCACCTCAATATGACTCACACCAAGCAAGAATTGAATCTGTCCAAAAGCAGTTCCTACTCTTTGCTCTTCGTTGTCTGAACTGGGATCGCAATATCAATTTACCATCGTACTGTAGTAGACTTCTTTTACTTAACATACCTTTTCTAACTAACCGTAGAGTAATGCTTGGCGTGATCTTCATCCACAAGCTCCTTAATGGTAATATAGACTCGCCTGAGCTATTGAGCCGCGTAGCTTTATCTGTTCCTTGTAGACCTACTAGAAATTTCATACCTCTATCACTTCCACGCTGTTCTACTAACTATGCTATGCATGAACCTTTTCGAGTCCTTTGTTCTGATTACAACCGTTTTTACAGTGTAATCAGTTCTGAGCTCTCTCTTCCTTTACTAAAAACTGCTATCTTAGCTTATTTAGTTCGTAACTAGATGTAGAATTCGTTTATTTGTCTGTGTTTTGTGATCTTGTTCCCGCGTCTCGACCCGTACGTTATGCGGTATGCGCCCCTCGGTCGGTTGGTCGGAAGGTGTGGGCACTTAGTGCACCCGTTGAGATTCGCGCGAAAAAAAAAAAATGTCCCTTATTATCAGTACAGTTGCTGTTTACAGTTTTCTTTTTCCAATTTTTCACAATTCTTTAAATTTTTGCTGAACGCATATCCTACATATGTAGATTATGCGCACAGGGATTAATACACCCACACGATGGATTGAATGGCTACATTTACGGAAAGTTCAAAATGGAATATTTTTTTAATAAGTCGTCTTTTACTTTTTTGTACCTTATTTCTGAACGTAGTTCGCCTACTAATAGACTGAGGGGGCACAATCGTCAGAGCCTTAAATGGAAGTATACAATGTAGTAAATCCCGGGTCGTCAGAGCGTAAATGGGGGATGAGTAATTTGATATCCGAGAGAAGAAATTATCCACGGGTATTACAATATTCTAATTTACTCGTGTGGTGTAAAAGTAGAATTAATATTATTAATATTATTTGATTGAGATATTTATAGAATTGAAAAAGTTTTTCTCATATTCGATTAAGGAATATAACCAAATGAGTTTCGTTTTGCTATTTGTGGGCGATTTTGGACAGAAATATTCGGAAACGTCAAATCAACAACAAAAATTACATTACAACAACAGCCCTTATTAAAGAATGGGCCAAAATAAGTCCAGAAACCACAATGAAATTGGTTGGTCCAAAGCATATGAAAGCAGTCATAAATCGAAAGGGGACACACACTAAATATTAAGTTTTAAAATATTGCCTATAAATAGAACCTTGTTGCCATTTTTTTTAAGTTAGGTCGAATAATTGAATTGTTTAGTTTTTTAGTTTTTGTTACCTACATCTTACAGTTTATTATAATAAATAAAGTTGAATTTTTTAAGTTTATGCATTAACAAAGACTGCATTTAATTTTTTTTGAAAATATTACTGGTATAAATGTTATTGCGATTTCAATTTTATAATTTAAGAAGGGTCAAATAAGCTGTGAGCCACTGAACGTAGCTTACAATTATAGGCAGACAGTCATGAATCATGGGATTTTCACACATAGTAAAAAGAATTGAAACTGAAAGATAATCAATCTTTGTTTTGCGAAGTAAATTGAAGAATAATACTACTGGCATGAGATGTTGTGTGTTTTTATCTATTCTTTTTCGAGTAATTTGTAACGAATTGAATCAATCATCTTTAGCGGAAATCTTTACGTAGCTTAGCAAAAATACGAAAAAAGAACACATTGGTGTCTCTCTCTTTATCAAAACGCCATTTATATTTGCATCCCCATAAGCATGAATGCATATGTATGTATTTAGATGTAGGTACGTACATGAAGAGAGTGTTGGTGTCGTTTGATTGGTTTGATATGTAGCCTACATCGTTGTCTCCCTCTTTATTAAAACATTTCGCGTAACACACACGCATGTTACACAGGGCGAGAAAATGTCGCTCACGCCATTTGTGTTTGTTTGCATCCACTTAAGTATGTATCTACACATGAGTTTATTGATGTATGTGTGTGTAAGCGGGTATAGCAGTTGGACGATTAGTTTACAATAATGGAAGGCGCATCTGCCATGTTTAATTCTAATAAGAGAGGCATTCACTCAAAAAGCAAAAATTTAGGATGTTTTTACACCCTTGCAGTTCAATTTAATTACTTTCTACATCATATCGGCCTTAAGATTTTTAAACTTCTGTAAATGTATGATTAAAAAAATGTTATGTAAACATTGAAATGACGAGAAATTTTTAGAATAAACAATTTTTGCCCGAGGTCACTCTAATCTCTAATGCTTTCTGTACGTTATAGCACTCTAATTCGACCAAATCGACCATGGTCAGTCGGACCAGGCTATATCGTATTGTGGCTATTGGTGCTTAAGAGTATATATACTTTATGGGTGGGATACAAATACCAGACCAATTTTATTATACCTCTTCATGGTTTAATGAATTGTAGTTTATCAAAAGCTGCATAAAACTAAGTAATTTGGCCATTTTGACAATAGAATAGTCGTTGACTAAGGATATATACTCCGATGAAGTTATAAATAATTTTACTACATAATGCACACAAATAAAATTTAATATGTTACTTGTTTATATTAACTACATAGTTTTAAAATGAATATTTCTCGCTTATTTCATTCATATATGTAGTTGTACTTTTCTTTTTACATAACCAACAAATATCCTTTGTTATTAACTTTTATAAGTCTTAAGTAATTAATATGACAGGAACTGCAATTTTCTATATTCACTTAATTTATACCTGTACCCCTGGGTACGGGCCGAAAAATCTAATTTCGTGTCGGGTACGGGCGGGTGTGGTTTAGGCAGCTCAACCAAGTTCACCCGAAAAAATGTAGAAAATATGATCCCGTTAAATATTTAAATATTTCCTTTTCCTAACTTCGTGTTCGCAATCGATGAATTGTGTTATCGACTATGTCTATTACAATTGCCATCACCATTTAAAAAATTAACAAAGCAAGAAGAATGTCAAACGTTGCAAATAATAAAAAGTGAAGAATTTGATTCAGAGAGGTATAAGTGCTAATAATGCTCGTTACAAATTAATAGAAAATGCGGTTGCAAAAAACGAAGTGTGGAAAATGTTTAAGAACGTGGAATTTGTTGGAAAACTTATGGATTATGTGTGCTGTTGCAAATGCAAACTTGTTTAGAGTTTTGAAAACAGGCAACAGACCACAAACTGTTGCAAGTTGTGCCTAAAAATATACTGTGCATACCAATAAGTGCTGCAACCAGAGAATGGGTATTATCTTCGTCTGGGCGAATTCTTTGCAAAGACGAACGAAACTTTCAACACCAAATCTGTCTATGCTTCTATTGTTATACAAGAATATGTAATTTTATGTGAAAATGTGAAAAACTTTATTTTCCCACAAGAAATATGAAGGAAATTTAAAAAAAAAAACATTTTTTTTATTTTTATCTAAAAGTAAAATCAGAGATTACTTTCAATCAATATTTAAACCAGCTTTCCTTTTCTTCAGTTGAAGTATTAATTAGATATATTGGAATACCCTTAATTCAAATAATAGCATTATAAACTCTGGTGCACGACCATAGCTGCACACTGATTTTTCTTATAACTCAAAAACGAATAGACATAGAAGAAATCTAAAACTACCTTTAGATAAAGCATGAAAAAAGATGTAGAAGTAAATAATAACAACAACAACATTCGCACAAAATAACTGTAATTTTTCAAATTTCGTTTTGTTACAAATTAATCGAAAAAGAATAGATAAAAACCCACAACATCTCATGCCAGTAGTATTATTTTTCATTTTACTCTGCAATACAAAGATAGATTATCTTTTAGTTTCAATTCTTTTCACTATGTGTGAAAATCCCATGATTCATGACTGTCTGCCTATAATTGTAAGCTACGTTCAGTGGCTCACAGCTTATTTGACCCTTCTTAAATGATAAAATTGAAATCGCAATAACATTTATACCAGTAATATTTTCAAAAAAATTAAATGCAGTCTTTATTAATGCATAATCTAAAAAATTCAACTTCATATATTATAATACATATACCTAAACTGCAAGATGTAGGTAACAAAAACTAAAACACTAAACAATTCAATTATTCGACCCAACTTTAAAAAAATGGCAAAAATGTTCTATGTATAGATAATATTTTAAAACTTAATATTTAGTGTGTGTCCCCTTTTGATTTAAAACTGCTTTCATACCCTTTGGACCACCCAATTTCATTGTGGTTTCTGGACTTATTTTGGACCATTCCTCAATAAGGGCTGTTGTTAAGTCATTTTTAATGTTTATTTGACGTTTCCGAATATTACTGTCCAAAATCGCCCACAAATTGCAAACGAAACTCACATGGTTCTATTCCTTGATCGACTATGAGAAAAACATTTTTAATTCTATAAATATCTCAACCAAATAATATTAATAATATTAATTCTACTTTTACACCACACAAGTAAATTAGAATCAGATAGGATAACAAATACCGCCTTAAATCCATTGCAAAATTTAATATACATACTTATATACAAACACGTGCTTAACAACCAGTGTGAAAGAGACAAAAGTCTTTATTTCTTCATTTATCAAAGTTTAAAAAAATTAATCATAACGGAGAAATTAATTAAATTGAACTGCTAGGGTATACAAACTTTGGCACGGCCGATATTTTTTTATGGTAAAGCTTGAAAGCTTTTTGTTACTACGCCCACAAACAAATGCTCAGCTGTGACTGCATGCGACACACTGCTATACAGTTTGTTCATTTGTGAGAAAGAGTCAAGTTGAATGATCAAATGAGGGAGAAAAACGAAACATAGTCTATAATGTGTATGTGCGTTTCTTATATTTTTGTTGATTATCGTTGAAAGGGAAAGAGAGAGACATGATCGTAGTTCGCGCATGATAAATAAATACATACATACGTATGTACGTATGTTTGTATATACATACATAGATATGTATAATTTAATTTATTTTTGAATTGCGGTTTTCGGTTTTGAACCAATAGTGTTATGTTTATGTGATTATTATACCCTTGCAGAGGGTATAATAAAATTGGTCAGATGTTTGTAACGCATAGAAATAATCGTTTCCGACCCCATAAAGTATATACATATATTCTTGATCAGCATCGAAAGCCGAGTCGATATGACCATGTCCGTCTGTCTGTTTCTACATACTAAATCGATCTTAAATTTTGAGCTGCGTGAATAATAGTCATATCATTCTGTCCGTTGATGATGCAAGCAAATCAAGTTTAAAGATTGGTAGGATCGGACAACTATAAGTTATATAAAAATAGGAAAGATCAGAGGTACCTCGGTCAAAATGTGAGTTGTTCAAAACAGTTCTTGTGAGAAAAACTTTTTTCTTTTTTAAGATATCTCAACCAAATTTGGCACATAGATGATTCTACTTTTACACCTTACCAGCAAGTTTGATTCCGATCGGATAATAAACACCGACATAAATCAATAAAATCAATAATCAACCCACATCAGAAAAAGTATGTTTTTGTGAGAAAAACTTTTTTGTGTTTTAAGATATCTCAACCAAATTTGGTGAACAGATGAGAATTATACTTTTACATCATATGTAACATACAACTGGGTGCAGTGGTACCGTACCATGCCCAACCTGCAAATGTTTTAACAAAAATTACAACAAAGGGGAGATATGCTACGTGTGTAAGATATCGGCGTTGACATAACTGATCTGCGGGACTCTTATTGCGGCTAGCAAAACAATCGGCTGGGGGGGGTTCGTTGACAAGTTATGCCCAACCCACTTACACAGTATATATACAAATAAAAAAAAAGAAAGTCCCTAAAATTAAATGCCAAGAAAGGATAGAATTAGAAGAAAAGGAAGAACAGTATCATTGATTGTTTTGACTACAACGATATTTAAGTAGTCGCGCTCTCTACCCGCCCTACCATGATTTTCCTTGCAGCGCTTAAAAACTCTGGAAAATCCCAAACGAAATTCACATCATTCTAATCACACTTGCATCCTCCTTAAGGAATAATGATCGATATTACTCCATTGCAAAACGTAATTTATTTATACAAAGTTTCAATAAGTTATCTTCATGATAAAGAAATTCAATGTCAAACATATTATATTATATAGGATACTTAATAATTCATATAACCATTCTCGAAAATAAAAAGGAGATCTAATTACATTTCTAATACATTTCTAACTATGTATGAGACTATTCCAGAAGGGAACTTTATATAGAAAATACTAAAATATTGGAATCGACCTAGTCTGTCACATCTTCAAAAGAACTAGGTAATGATATTCGATTTACTTTCAACATAACTTTCAATTAGCATAATTAAAATTTTGATTTCTATTTATATGGATTAATACAGTTTGAGAACAGTTATCACCAGATGAGGGTACATTGTTACCTTTTTTTTAATTTCAAGTAAATAAATTTTTGTTTAAAATGATGATTGCGGCTATGCCGTACTTACGACCAAAGTCCCGCGATGTCAGCAGGCCTGATGACGTTTGATGAACTTCTGGATTCTCTGTATAAATGATTTTTATGTCAATTTTAAAGGTGATAAACTGCACGCATAACTATAATTATGGAAAAGTATTTATAAGAATTAATGTTCTCATCAAATTAAAAAAGGAAAGAAAAAAAAGCAAAAGAAAATTCTACATATTATACAAACTAAAATTAAGGGATTCCAAAATGACTTTGGAAAAGACAACTTAAGATGGTTGACGTGATCTTTAACGTCGAGTTAATTGGACTCTATTAAATCCTGGGTAGTCGCTGGTTGTAGAATTGTAAATCGACGGGGAGGGACGTGTGGTCGACGAGACAAGATACTGAATTTAATCGGACTCTCTCTTATTTCCTTTAGATAAATCCGCGATTGCTTCTTGATGAGTCGGATAGAAAGTATTTCCACATCACGATATTTTCCAGATCGAGAAAGTGGGTTGTATTTTATAAGTGGAGAGTACCTAACCCCCCAATATAGGAAATCGGTTGCTACATCCAGCGGTTTCCGAATCCTTTGTTATCAAACTCCAAGGAACTAGGAGTTGATATGATTTTCCAATGACTTTATTATCAATTTTGTCATAATAGAATAATATAATAAGAATTGAACATGCAAACAGCTATGTCTCGACACACGTGTGTTGATGACGTCATCGCTGTGGCACCACTTGAATGGGACAGTTTTCTCTAATTTATTTAGCCATCCTTTTGGGCTTGATTTTCCAGGACATTACGTTTAACTAGAGGGAAGTAAAATAGACTATAGTAAGACAGCCTAATTATTTTATAGTCAAATATCTTTTCGAGTGCTTAACCTCAATGGGCTAGTTTGAAAAAAATTCACAATTTGCTAAAAATAATTTAGCCACCAAGAGTCTGCTGCATTCGATTTAGCTATTCACTGAATATGATGACCCGATTGTGTTAATTAATGTTCATAAAATTTAGATTAGGATGCAGACCTCGTGGTCTGAGAACATATCGTTTGCATGTGGTTATTTTTTTATTTTTAATTATACGTGTTAAACACACTACTGAATTGTCTCTTGGTCTTTAATGCACTGAAAAGTCACTCAGAAGCAATGCACTTAATTGCGTGGGAGAGGAGCTTATCTTGAAGCTTGGCTTCCGCACATTCCAGGTTCCACTCATTTTGAGCTTAAAGCTGAGTTTAACTCCATTCTAAATTGTGAGCTTAGTTCTGAGCTTAAATACAGTCATGTCAACAAAAATATCACCAGGCAATAATTGACTCTCACACATACCAGTAAGTTTGAATCAGATCGGATAATAAACACCGACATAAATCAATAAAATCAATGAATCAACCACAATCAGCATCAGTATGTATGCATATGCAGCCAATTAAATACGTTTATTTTTGCTTTTATACATATATGTATGCGTACACAAACAACATACATGGAAACATACAAACATACATACATACATATATGCGAACAGGTGCTTGAAAAAACTACAAGCTGAGTGCGAAACAGAAAGAGAATTCGTCAGAAAATTTAGAGAGCGAGAAGCTGGACGCTTGCGATGTATACCGAAATAGCGAGGCCGTGAAGTTTATGTTTGGTAGCGCAATAGGTAGAGATCGATTCTAGAAAGACGTGAGCGGAGGTTCAAATCCGACCGTTGACAAACTCGAATTTTTGAAGTGAAAACTTCTTTAGAATCGTTGGGAGTGATTTGAGACTCGATGAAACGAAAAAGCGACACTAAAAAGAGACATACATATAGATCTTATAGCCTGCGAGAGAATGAGATAGAACAGAGTTATATAGCGTTCCTTATTTGTGTTTGCTCAATTCTTTTCGGTAGCCGAAGTGTTTCGGCGACGATATTGGATAGTTCGGGCACCGTCGGCTGGTCTTTGCTTGTCGACGCCGGCAGAATTTAATTTAAACGCATGCGTACACACATATGTATATGTATGTATGTACATTTTCGGCCGGCAAGTGTGCATGCATATACATATGTATACATAAGTACGCTTTTTGTATACATATATATATATTTTTTTTTTACATTTAATTGCCAAAGTTTGCGCGCTCATGTACACGATCTGCAGTTAGACAAAGTAGCAACATCGTCAAATTTTCTAATTCTTTCCGAGACTTGGTTGGATAATGAAACCATTTCTGACATTCCCAATTTTGATATTGTAGTTCAATTTAAAAGACCACAAACGAGAGCAGGCGGTGTTGCAATATACCACAATCAAAATGACGGTGCTCGTATTGTAACACCACAGATAGATATGAATGCAAAGCAACTAGAATCACTGTCTGTTCAGCTCTCAGTGGGAGAAATATGTGCATGCGAAACCAGATTGAGCAATGGAAAAACAGTTTTAATTGTGGCAATTAATCAATCAATAAATAGCATCACGGAATTCATTCATGAAAATTTAATAAAGTATACACCAGAAGTATCGCGGATACTTAGAAAAGATTACGATAAAGTTCCAATGATTTTAAGTGGCGATTTTAACGTAAATTTTGCATTGGACACAGCGGTTCCTTTAATTGACTTTCTCAATACAACATTCAGTTTAAAAATGTGTAACAATCGCACTGAATCAACAACACGATCAAAAACAACAATTGACGCGGTATTTCAAAGATATGTTGACAACATCGAAACCAAAGCATTTGTATCACATTTTAGCTATCATAAGCCACTTGTATCATTTGTTGAAATTGAAAACATTGAGGATGAATAATAATAAAATGAAGAAAATAAAATATGACCTTTATAGCAATATTATAATGAACCTATAATTATCCCGCTCCTAATGCTGCTTTCGTCTCATTCTCTCTGTTTGTTTTACGGAAGGTTACACTTCTATCGTGTCTAACCGTTAGACGCACTTTTTTTTTTCTTACTGTTTCTTTTTTTGGTTCAAATTTTTTTAAATTTTATATTTCCAATTTTTAAAATATCTTGAATCCGATATGACGGAGAAAGTAATCAATTAATCTGCAAGGGTATACAAACTTCGGCACGGCCGAAGTTAGCTTCTTTGATATTTAATTACTTTAAAATGTTATTCTATGTAATCCAAGTGATTGTGGGAGGATGGGGCTTCTATATCCAGTTAGCAAATTCCTTCGAACTTTATAGGGGCCAGTCCCAGATTGTTATTGGGCAGATGGAATGAAAACAGAGTCGGCTTCGTTTTTTTTTTTCCTTCTAGAGGTGTGCACTTTTATTCTCAAATTTGTATATATCGCGAGATTAAATTGAAGTTAAAATGCAAAATGTATAAAGAATGTAAAAAAGGCAAAATGAAAGGTAGCAAAAAATCGACTGATTGTGATGGCGGCTTCCATCTATATTGCTCGTCACGCGCTAGTGTGCCCGTCCGGCACCTGGCCATAAATCTTCCCCGCCGCTGCTCCTGGTCACCGTCGGCGTGAACATACCGCCCCCTTGCAACAAGTTGCAATAGCCCGGTGGGCAAGTGGGAGAATGGGGAGCGGCGTCGTCCGGGATCGCCTAGAACCGGAGGAACCGGAGATGATCCAGCCGAACACCGTGCTCTGGGCGGCAGGGACGCCACTCTGGTCGGACACACATCCGGGCTGGATGACTTCTGAGTAGACGTCTGCCCCGAGCACCAAAGCCACTGCCGCCGGATGGTAGTAGCCGGGATCCGCTAACACCATCGTGGCGAATTTTCCGTGGACTGCGGCGGGGGCCTCCCGGCTGGGAGTGCGAACATTGAGTTCCTTCTCGACCTTCAGCACGACCTCCTTCTGGAAGCCGGACTCTGTCCGGGAGCGGATTATGGCATGGCAAGCCTGATCCTTGCCCACTGGAGCTACCGCCAATCCCAGATCCTTGGCGAACGCCGCGCTGATCCGACTATCGGGTGCGCAGGCGTCTAACAGAACGCGGGCCTCGACTTCCTTCTCGCCATTGTCGACCTTGACCACCGCCGTCGGCATGACGTAAAGCGTCCGCAGGTGCAGCAGAGACGCTAGGGTGGGCGCTCGGTATGAGCTGCCCGCTGTTTCGCCATCTGTTGTGCCACGAGCCGGCGTCCGATACGGTCGGGTTGACGCTCCGGAGGCCCTCCTGACGCCTGAGTCGACCGTGTGCAGCAGCGTGTGGTGGGCTCCTCCACAGCGGCGACATCCCGCCGAACTCCAACACGACCCTGCCGAGTGCTCGTGCGCCAGACAGTTCGCGCAATACTTGTTGAGCCCGTGGACTCCTCGACAGACGCGGCAGCGATATGCGTTTCCTCCCTGGGGGTGGCGACGGGCAGCTTGGCGGGAAGGCGGTGCCATCTCTATGTTGTAGAATGAGAAAGCTGGAACGAGAAGAAATGATTAAAACCTATGTGCCTGGTAACACCGGACATGGAACAACGGAAACGTGGACAAACAGGACGGAAACGGAATGGATAGTCGTGGTAATGTCACATTTGAGGAGGAGTTGCTTCATTGTCGCTGGATAGGCGAATCAGCTTCGCGACCGGCCTTTTAATAATGCCACGTGAAGTCCGTACGTCGGCGACACGTACTAAGCCGTCAGCCCCGGTGTGGACAAGCTCAACTCGCCCCAACCGCCAGTCAGTTGGAGGAAGATTGTCCTCACATACGACACATACGATCGTCGGCTTGCAGGCTACGGGACGGGAACTTCCACTTGTTCCTCTTGTGCAACTCCTTTAAATTTTCGTCCTTTCAGCGTCCGCGACACAAATCGGGAAAACGCCGCCAGGAACTTCTCTGTGGTCAGGTCTGAAGTCGCTTCGAGATGGATGGCCTTCGTGCTGAAACATACAAATACGCAGACGTAGCCTTTGGTGATGAGACAGGCTCGTCCGGTATAATTTTTGATCTCGAAGGGCCCAGCGAAATCAATGCCAGTGTGCGTGAAAGGCCGGGCGAAGGTGACCCGTACTCGGGGAAGCTCGCCCATGAGTTGCGTCTGCTGCCGACGCATCCAGAGAACACCTTGCATCCACGGACGTGGGCCTTCACGGCATTCTTTACCTTGGGAATCCATAATTTTGCTCGCAGCACTCGCACCATTAATTGATTACCGCCGTGCAGGGTGATGCGGTGTACGAAATCGATGAGGAGGCGGGTCAAACGAGCGTTGTACGATGTGAGGATGGGATGACGCTCATCATAGTTGAGAGATTCAGAGGCCCGCAGGCGCCCGCAAGACCTAAAGATACCAAGCTGGACTAGAAATGGATTCAAATTCGCCAGTGAACTTATTGATGGAATCGGACGACGTTCGGACAGGCAGCGAATTACTGCAGCAAACTTTCTACGCTGCGCCTGCTGGATCAGGACTCTTTTAGCTGCGTGCAGTTCTTCACTGGAGAGCTCGGGGGTTAATGGCCGAGACGGTTGCCGACAACAGAATCGACGGACATAAGCTGTCACCCGCAAGGCCCTGCCGAAGTCCGAAAACCGGTTGGTTAGGTCGGCCTCCGCCTGGGTGGCGATGTGACATCGTGCCCGTCGTTCTATCTCCGTTTCCAATAGAATACCCGGAGATGTCGACCAACACTCGGAAGGGAGACGAAGCCAGTCTGGTCCATGCCACCACAGCTGGCTAGCAGCTAAGTCGGCTGCTGATACTCCCCGGCTCGCTAGATCAGCTGGATTGTCCTCAGACCGCACATGAGCCCAGTCGCGGACTGCCGTGTTGTTGGAGATGGAGGACACTCGGTTGGCGATGAAAGTGGATTATGGGGGCTTGTTCAGCCAAGCGAGAACGATGGTGGAATCGGTCCAGAAGAAAGCTTTGGCGTTACGGATTGGATTTCGGGGATCACTGCAGCATAGAGGTCCGCAGGAAGTACCGCCCCACTTAGTTCCAGACGAGGCAAAGACACCGTCTTAACCGGGGCCACTCGAGTCTTAGCTGTGAGCAGATGCACACTTACGTGATCTCCATGCTTGACGTGCACATAGAGCGCTGCACCGTAAGCCTTCTCGGACGCATCGCAAAAACCGTGAAGCTGCCACGTGACTTCGGGCCGAACTTCCACCCATCTGGAAATACGGATTCGGGTGAGACCTGGATAATCCCGCAAGAACTCCTCCCATTCCTGTCGGAGTGACGAGGGAAGCGGATCATCCCATCCCAGCTCAGTCAGCCAGATCTGCTGCATAAAGATTTTCGCTCGAACTACGAAAGGAGCTAGCCACCCGGCTGGATCGAACAACTTTGCTATGTGCGACAATACTTTTCTCTTGGAAACCGACTCCTTGACAAAAGGATCGGTAGAGACGAAGAAGAATTGATCCTGCTTTGCCTGCCATCGGATGCCTAGTGTTTTGGCGGTGCTTGCGTCCTCCAGCTCTAAAAATTCGGCATTTAGGAGATGCTCCTGCGGAATATCGCGTAACACGTCTTTCTGATTGGAGATCCACTCACGGAGAGGAAAACCAGCGGAGGCGAGGACCAGCTAGAACATCATCTACGTACATGTAGCGACGCAAAATCTCGCTCGCCCGGGGGTGCTTTTGCTCCACTTCCGCAGCTTATCAGTGATACGAGGGAATTTACTTGTTGGCGATGACGACGTGGACCGACGCGGCACGGAGGGACGATCAGGCTTCGAGAGACTCTTGGCAGGGTCTGTGGGCATAGTCGGATCAGACACCGGCTATCCAATGAAAAGTAAGAAATGGATGCGGAACTTGGTGTGGACTGTATTATACGTGGGTAAGAATAACAAAAAAGAACGAAGCTAAACACCGCGGAGGACAGTGCTAGAGAATGTGGACTGTAAATGTGGAATGTATAAATGCTAGGAATGTGTATGCTTATAATAATTATGTATGGAATATTTAAAATGTTTATATAAAGGTTATGCAGTAATATAAGTTATATAAATTATATAAATAAAATTATGTATAAAAATAATGTCACTATATGGATTTAGTGCAGGAAATGGATGGAATGTCGGAACGAAAGTAGCGTATGGATAGACGAAAACGGACACAACAAATGTTGAACGGACGAGCGAAAGTGGTACCAACAGATTTGGATCTTGAGCGGTATTCAGTTAATTGGTTTTTTTTTTTTTTTTATACCGGAATACTACCGAGGCCTGGCGTCGGGCCGAAAGTATCCTTGCTCGGAATTGCGCGGAATCTTTTTATAAGAGAAAAACCCGGAATTTCGGGCGCAGGATTGGGGTCGATTGTTCTCGGGACCCGACAACTTAACCACTTCGCTTCGGACAAAAAATGAAACTTTTTAAATAAATAAACATTTTTTTTATCAAATTTATCAATTTTAATCTAGCTCCAATTTTAATTTAAATTAAATTAAAATTCGAATAAAAATCAAAATCAATAAATTCGATGATTGTAGAGTAATCGGACTTGGACACGGAAATTTTCACTTTATGAATTTTAATTTTAATTCTAACGTCAATTTTAATTTTTATTTGAATTAAAATTAATTTTAATTTTAATTTCAATTTAAATCAAGTCAAAATCCACATCAAAAAAATTAAATTAATAAATTCGTTTCAAGAGTCGGAACCAGTGACTCATCTGAGCATCACTGACGAATGGTCAGCTGTGAAAAAGCTCACTGCCCGTTTTTTTCTCGTGTTGTGGAAAAAATAAATTAATTAAATTTCGATTTGATTAATTTACTTTACGGACACCTTTTATTTTGGAGGAAAATTCACCACCGGAAAATGCGCGACCGGCTTATATACATAATGCCCGTATGTAAATGCAAGTGCATATATTATATGCGTATGTATGTATGTATGGATGTATGTGGCTGTATATAAGCCGCGCCTGGGCACCATTGAACACTTTGGAAAAATAAAAAAGAAAAATGAAACCGCGCGATTTTCTTTTTTAAGCAAAATGCCGGAATTGGAATTGGAAAAAAACGCGGGACTTTAAGCACTTGGATGGGTTTTTTATATGTATGTATGTTCTAGCGGGAACCGCACTCGCGTATGTATGTGTAGACGGATGTATGTGTGTATATTTATATGTATATGTACATATATACATATGTACATACATACGTCGTCTCGATCTAACTTCTTAGAAGAACAGACGTGCCTACGCATCTACAGTGCTAATTGTAAACACAAAACAAATTAACTCAACATAGCCAAAACAAATCAACAAGTGAAAGTTCAATACTCCCAATACACCGCTAACTACGAGCAGTTGCCTCCCACGCACTTTCTTCTCCAGTGCAGCAAAAACTCCAATCGCACTTCGAGTAGCAAAAACAATAACAACCATGGGCCAGCCGCCCGACAAGACAATAAAATAACAACCAAAAAAAACTATTCACCGTTGACAACAGCAAATTGCTAAACAATGTTTCCATCGGTCCAAAATATGTAATAATGACCCGCAAACACAGCAATGACACTCTAGCAAACGTCTCACCCTTCCTAATCAAAAAAGTTATTGACAATTTATGCAATGGAGAAGTTAATGAGTGTAAAACCC
Source organism: Drosophila sturtevanti (assembly GCA_018150375.1). Lineage (NCBI taxonomy): Eukaryota > Metazoa > Arthropoda > Insecta > Diptera > Drosophilidae > Drosophila > Drosophila sturtevanti. The sequence goes on from JAECWJ010000310.1 coordinate 141,112, forward strand.
TAAGAAATGGAACGATCTTAATCCACACAAAAACGATGACACAGGCCAGAAATTTGGTGACTCTATGCTCACTTAACAACCAAACTGAAGTAAAAGTTACTAAACACAAATCATTAAACAATCCCAAGGGAGTAACATACTTGAACAACCTTAGAGGAATTAACTAAGAAGCGGAGTACAGTTGCTCCGCCCACAGAATGTTATAGAGTGCAAAAATATTATGAAAAAAAATAACAGCAACCTAGTGAAACCGGTCTTCTCATTCTAACTTTTTCTACGCAGAACATGCCCAACGAAATAAACATTGGATACCAGAAAACGAAAATCCGCCCATACATTCCACCTCCAATGCGTTGTCGTAACTGTGGCAGACTTGGCCACCACACCAATGCTCGCAAAAGCAAACAACTCTGCCTCAACTGCAGTCACCCATACAACGACCACATTGACCCGGAAGAACCCACAGCATGCAAAAACATCAACTGTTGCATTAACTGTAAGGAAGACGGAATAGCGAACTACCACCATTCAATATATGATCGTAAATGCCCTACATTTACTAAAGAAAAAGAAATTCAAGCCATCCGTATATTGGACCAAATTATCATCCAACACAACCAAATTAACCAAGCAAGTCATTTCGAAACTGTTGGACTAGAAATTATCTCAAAAACAAAAATCAAGCTTTTTTCAACTTACATACCTCTCAATAAAGCTTTTTCACTTAATACTTTAAAGGACAATTTTGAGACACAAAACAGCAACTTAATTATCCTAGGTGACTTCAATAGTTGGCACCATAGCTGGGGATCACTCCAAGACAACAGAAGAGGCAAAATATTAGCAAAATTCTTACAAAACACTAATCTCACTGTACTGAATGACGGATCCCCAACCCATTTCTCTACCCACAACACATTCACCCACATCGACCTCTCCCTATGCTCCTCCCAACTCACCCCTTTCGCCCATTGGAAAATAGTTGACGACCTGCATGGCAGCGATCACTTTCCAATCCTTATCTCCCTCTTCCCACAGTCACAAACAACCAACTTCTCTCGCTCCCTCTTTAAAATAAATAACGCCAATTAGCCTCTATACACAAAACTTACCAAAGACATAAATGAAAAAATTACAAAAAGCACTAATATCAACAAAAAAGCGTCAAGCATTAACAAGGTAATCCTTCAAGCCGCAAATTTCAGTATCCCACAAACATGCCCCCAAAATTGTTGCAAAAACACCCCCTGGTGGAACAAGAAGTTGACCAAAAAACACAACCAGTCATGAATATCCACTTTGGAACGGCATATCACCAATATCGGTTATTCTATTTCTAATTGCCTACAACAGACTCGCCACCATAATCAGCATGCAAAAAGAAATAAGCTTCAGTTCATATGCGGACGACTTTTTCCTCATTATCCCCCTCAATAGACACAAATACCACACATACAACCTAGACACCTTATTCTCCAACATCCAGGAATGGTACCTATACTCAGGAGCACTATTATCTTTGCAAAAAGGCCAACACCTCCACATCTGTCGTAAACAGAACTGCACTTGCAATATTTCGTGTAACAATTTTCATATCCCTACAGTGGCGAACTTAAAAATCTTAGGACTAACTATAAACAACAAATACAGGTGGGACTCACATATAAAACAAATACAACCAGTCCTAAACACAAAACTCAACATAATAAAGTGCTTAGCAAGTGCTAAATTTAATTGCAACACACATACGCCTATCAACATAACAAAATCAATACTAATATCAAAAATAGACTATGCACTTTTTATCTACGGCTATGCTCCGAAATCAACTCTAAATAAACTCAGATCCTTGTTTAACGCTGCCATACGTACATCGCTTGGAGCACTGCACTCAACCCCAATCCCCAACTTACTCTTTGAAGCCAATATACCAACCATTGAACAAAAAAGAGACCTTATTACAACTAAAGCATTTAAAACACTACTTCACAGCTCAAACTCACCTCTTTTCAAACATGTCAAAACAAAAAAGTAATCAAAAAGGTAACAAATCAACATCCACACTGGAAAAATTATAGCCTCTTGCAAGGCACACAACATTCCCTACCTCCCACTTCCCAACAAAACAACCACTCCTCAATGGGTTTTCCCTTCCTCCCTAATTAACACCACCCTGCAAAACTTCCCTAAAACAACCACATCGTCAAATATATACAGACAACAGTTCCTAGAAATAAAAACCACATATAATAATCACAAATTTATGTACAGATAAAAGTACTAAAAAAAGGTATACTCCCCCACTTCTCATCGATTCTCTCAGCCGAAATCATAGCCATACTAGAGGCAATAAAATTAGCTGAAAATTTATTTAAACTTTATAATTTGCTCCGACTCTCTTTCATCCCTTAAGTCCATCCGCAACATCAAAAACAACAACCTATATTCCACAAATATCAGAACCCTTCTCACTAAACCCTTCTCTAAATAAAACTCCTCTGGATCCCTAGTCATTGTGGTATTGTAGGAAATGAACTAGCTGATGCAACAGCAAAATTCACAATCAACCTACCTCTACATTACACTCCCAACTTTAACGCCACAGACATCAACAAACACCTCACAAACAAAATAACTCAGCAACTCAATCAGAATATAGAACTCTGCAACACATGGTATCAAGAAATAAATATCAACCTAATCCATATAGCCCATTACCTAAAAAACACCACTCAAACGAATATCATACGCAGTGACCAAATCAAAATACTAAGACTAAGACTAGGACACACAAGACTAACACATTCGCACTACATTAGCACAGACAATATCACACCAATCTGCTCAAACTGCCACACAACAATAGACCTCAACATTAAACATATCTTAAACTAGAAAGATGGACTAACTTCGGCCGTGCCGAAGTTCGTATACCCTTGCAGATTTTCTCTATATAATTCACCAGAAGCATTATTGTAAATTAAACATACCAAATTTACAAATTCAAAATTTTGAGCTTGAGGAAAAGAATTTTTCATACAAAATTTTTTTTTGTACCGATTGTTCCTATAGCAACTATATGATATAGCCAACCTATTCTGATCAAACTTGGTTGAAGTATCAAGAAGCATATTAAACTCATAAATATCAAATTTCGTGGCATTCGGTTGAAAAACAACAGAGTTATTGAGGATAAAGCTTATTCCTGACCGATCGTTCCTATGGGAGCTATATGATATAGTCGTCCGATCGGGATGATTCCGAGATATACAATGCCTGCAGCAAAAAGAAGCCTATGCTGAAAATTTCAGCTCTGTAGCTCTTATGGTCTCGGAGGAGAAGCTGTTGATTATATAGTCGGAGATGCTTCCTTCTGTGCGTTGCAAACTTCTGACCAAAATTAATATACCCTCTGCAAGGGTATAAAAATTGCCCAGGAACATCACATTTTAAAAACCAAATATTTCAAAATACTTGCCCCATATCGGCTCTCTCTACACCATCCCCAGACCACATTGCCAAAATCATCAAATTCCTCAAAATCACCAACACATACCATCTCCTATAATTTAAATTAAAAAATACTTGTAAATATGTAAATATCTTAATATATATATATATATATATATATATAAATATGTTAATATAAGACTTAGAAGTACAATAACTGTAAACACCAGCCGAAGGCCTTAGCAGCCAGTGCTTTCAATTATTTCTAACTCTATTATAAATAAAATAAATATGTACATATGTACATATATGTACTGGGATAAATATATGTATTTTAGGAAGGAAATAGTGATCAGGACAATAAAAAACCAGGACTGGAAGACATGTACATATGTCCATACAATTCAGAGTGAGAAGTTGCTAAGGAAAAAGCGGGAACTTTTCACTGCAGTTCTGTATGTATGTATTTGGAAATTGAAATAAGAAATTTGTCCACTTATCAGAATCTCCACCAGGGCAAATGCTGGGGCGAGGGGAACGCGACATCCGGCTCGAAGGACCAATGATTGTGGGAGGATGGAGCTTCCATATCCAGTTAGCAAATTCCTTCGAACTTTATAGGGGCCAGTCCCAGATTGTTATTGGGCAGATGGAACGAAAACAGAGTCGGCTTCGGTTTTTTTCCTTCTAGAGGTGTTCACTTTTATTCCCAAATTTGTATATATATCGCGAGATTAAATTGAAGTTAAAATGCAAAATGTATAAAGAATGTAAAAAAGGCACCCTTGCAGTTCAATTTAATTACTTTCTACATCATATCGGCCTTAAGATTTTTAAACTTCTGTAAATGTATGATTAAAAAAATGTTATGTAAACATTGAAATGACGAGAAATTTTTAGAATAAACAATTTTGCCCGAGGTCACTCTAATCTCTAATGCTTTCTGTACGTTATAGCACTCTAATTCGACCAAATCGACCATGGTCAGTCGGACCAGGCTATATCGTATTGTGGCTATTGGTGCTTAAGAGTATATATACTTTATGGGTGGTATACAAATACCAGACCAATTTTATTATACCTCTTCATGGTTTAATGAATTGTAGTTTATCAAAAGCTGCATAAAACTAAGTAATTTGGCCATTTTGACAATAGAATAGTCGTTGACTAAGGATATATACTCCGATGAAGTTATAAATAATTTTACTACATAATGCACACAAATAAAATTTAATATGTTACTTGTTTATATTAACTACATAGTTTTAAAATGAATATTTCTCGCTTATTTCATTCATATATGTAGTTGTACTTTTCTTTTACATAACCAACAAATATCCTTTGTTATTAACTTTTTATAAGTCTTAAGTAATTAATATGACAGGAACTGCAATTTTCTATATTCACTTAATTTATACCTGTACCCCTGGGTACGGGCCGAAAAATCTAATTTCGTGTCGGGTACGGGCGGGTGTGGTTTAGGCAGCTCAACCAAGTTCACCCGAAAAAATGTAGAAAATATGATCCCGTTAAATATTTAAATATTTCCTTTTCCTAACTTCGTGTTCGCAATCGATGAATTGTGTTATCGACTATGTCTATTACAATTGCCATCACCATTTAAAAAATTAACAAAGCAAGAAGAATGTCAAACGTTGCAAATAATAAAAAAGTGAAGAATTTGATTCAGAGAGGTATAAGTGCTAATAATGCTCGTTACAAATTAATAGAAAATGCGGTTGCAAAAAACGAAGTGTGGAAAATGTTTAAGAACGTGGAATTTGTTGGAAAACTTATGGATTATGTGTGCTGTTGCAAATGCAAACTTGTTTAGAGTTTTGAAAACAGGCAACAGACCACAAACTGTTGCAAGTTGTGCCTAAAAATATACTGTGCATACCAATAAGTGCTGCAACCAGAGAATGGGTATTATCTTCGTCTGGGCGAATTCTTTGCAAAGACGAACGAAACTTTCAACACCAAATCTGTCTATGCTTCTATTGTTATACAAGAATATGTAATTTTATGTGAAAATGTGAAAAACTTTATTTTCCCACAAGAAATATGAAGGAAATTTAAAAAAAAAAAACATTTTTTTTATTTTTATCTAAAAGTAAAATCAGAGATTACTTTCAATCAATATTTAAACCAGCTTTCCTTTTCTTCAGTTGAAGTATTAATTAGATATATTGGAATACCCTTAATTCAAATAATAGCATTATAAACTCTGGTGCACGACCATAGCTGCACACTGATTTTTCTTATAACTCAAAAACGAATAGACATAGAAGAAATCTAAAACTACCTTTAGATAAAGCATGAAAAAAGATGTAGAAGTAAATAATAACAACAACAACATTCGCACAAAATAACTGTAATTTTTCAAATTTCGTTTTGTTACAAATTAATCGAAAAAGAATAGATAAAAACCCACAACATCTCATGCCAGTAGTATTATTTTTCATTTTACTCTGCAATACAAAGATAGATTATCTTTTAGTTTCAATTCTTTTCACTATGTGTGAAAATCCCATGATTCATGACTGTCTGCCTATAATTGTAAGCTACGTTCAGTGGCTCACAGCTTATTTGACCCTTCTTAAATTATAAAATTGAAATCGCAATAACATTTATACCAGTAATATTTTCAAAAAAAATTAAATGCAGTCTTTATTAATGCATAATCTAAAAAAATTCAACTTCATATATTATAATACATATACCTAAACTGCAAGATGTAGGTAACAAAAACTAAAACACTAAACAATTCAATTATTCGACCCAACTTTAAAAAAATGGCAAAAATGTTCTATGTATAGATAATATTTTAAAACTTAATATTTAGTGTGCCCCCCTTTTGATTTTAAACTGCTTTCATACGCTACCAAACAATTTCATTGTGGTTTCTGGACTTATTTTGGACCATTCCTCAATAAGGGCTGTTGTTATGTAATTTTTGTTGTTGATTTGACGTTTCCGAATATTTCTGTCCAAAATCGCCCACACATTGCAAACGAAACTCATATGGTTCTATTCCTTGATTGAATATAAGAAAAACTTTTTCAATTCTATAAATATCTCAACCAAATAATATTAATAATATTAATTCTACTTTTACACCACACAAGTAAATTAGAATCAGATCGGATAAATTTAATATACATTTTTACATACTTATATACAAAATTTAATATACATATGTACATAGATACTTATATACAGACACGTGCTTAACAACCAGTGTGAAAGAGACAAAAGTCTTTATTTCTTCATTTATCAAAGCTTAAGAATCTTGAGTCCGATATAACGGAGAAATTAATTAAATTGAACTGCTAGGGTATACAAACTTTGGCACGGCCGATATTTTTTTATGGTAAAGCTTGAAAGCTTTTTGTTACTACGCCCACAAACAAATGCTCAGCTGTGACTGCATGCGACACACTGCTATACAGTTTGTTCATGTGTGAGAAAGAGTCAAGTTGAATGATCAAATGAGGGAGAAAAACGAAAGATAGTCTATAGTGTGTATGTGCGTTTCTTATATTTTTGTTGATTATCGTTGAAAGGGAAAGAGAGAGACATGATCGTAGTTCGCGCATGATAAATAAATACATACAAACGTATGTACGTATGTATGTATATACATACATAGATATCTATAATTTAATTTATTTTTGAATTGCGGTTTTCGGTTTTGAACGAATAGTGTTATGTTCGTGTGATTATTTTTAAAATAAAAGAGCCATTTTTATAATAATAATTTTTATTTTACGTTTTTAATTACTTTAAAACGTTATTCTATGTAATCCAAGAATCCTGGACTTTTTAGTAACATGGTCCGTACTCGATGACATCCTTCGTCAGGTCATCAACGTTCAGAAGTTAGATTTAACTTGAGCCAATTATTCCAGTTGACAACAATTCTGTATTCTCATCTGAAGATAATATAAACATTATTAATAAATGATTTAATTATAATCAAATCATTATAATCAAACACATTAAAATAAAGGACACTTTGATCGAATTATTTACCAATTATTATTATTAATAAAATGAACTATTTGTCAATTGATTCTTTTAATTTTGTCATACCTATTATGTATTTTTAACCTATTCATAAACTAAAGATTGATCGGATGGCCAAACCCTTTAGCCAAAAACATTATCCCTAATATTTATAATTTCTTGCACTGACCGTATGAAAAATGACGGGAACCTTTTTGTGGATTAAACCGCCAGCACTTGGATAAGTAATGCCCGCATCTTAAGTTCGTAAAATGAGTATGAAAAGCAAAGATAAAAAGCGTTCATACGCTGCTGTGGATACTAAGACAAAAGAAGTAGCAGATGAAAAAAAAAGATGAAATGAATGAAAACGAAAACTTGCTGAAGCGAAAGAAGTCAGCGGCTCCTGGAGATAAAACTTCTATGAGTCGCCCTCTAGTAAGGAGCCTAGCATCGCCGACGTCTCGCCTATAGTAGAAGCGAACAGCAAGCAATTCGCTGCACCGCAGAAAATGATGGAAAATGATGGTGAAAAGCCGTCTAGCGGGATCACCCGAGACGGACGATCCAGATAGTATAAAATCAAGCACGATAGAGATTATTTCCTCTTTCGTGTCTTTGGATTTTTAGAGCTTAGGAGCGCGGGAAGTACCCACGATGAAAGAGATGGTTTTACAGGAAACGCTTTCCTTGGAACCGATGTTTACCGTATGGAACGATGTTCCAAATAGGAAATCGTATATGGTTCGTAATCCGAAGAGATTCATTAAATGGAAAAACATGGAGGAATACTTTGCTGCGTTATGCTCGCTCCATGATGAAAGAGTGGAACGCAGCTTTATAATGGTGCGAGAACCCGAAAAAGTTGAATTGAATGTTGATCGTATCTGTAATCCGAGTTCGCTCGGTTTTCTATCATCGGAGTCGCTTGATGGATCTGTACAGGACTCTTTAGTACGTGACGTTTTATCACGGATTTGCAAGCCTATGCAAATTGACCCCTCGATGATACAAGCATTGTCAGATTTCCAGATTTGCCCTGTTAATGCCGCGCTAAGCATTTATGCCCGAGACCAGATGCCGCAGCATGTTGAATTCTGGAATGAATTGACATCGATTCAACTTATTGATAGATGTATGAAGATCAGTATTAACAGATTTATCCCTCGTTTCAGCCATTTCATATATTTATCTGGCATATTAGATGACCTTGTTTTAGAATCTGCTTCATCGCATTCATTTCGTGCAGATGTTGTCTATGCCGCACGTAAGGTATAATCCTATACCTACCGCGCACTTGATGAGAAATGCTGCTATAAGCGCTACGAAGATTACTTTTTTATCGGACTTGGAAACCAGATTATGGGTCGAACTTATGGACTTACATTCTATGGTTGATTTTACCAGGAGAGATCTTCATCGATGTCGACTTTCCTGAATCAGTTGCGGATACGCCAGTAAAAGGCTTACTAATAGCGTTACTAATGCGTATGATAAAGACTCAATATATAGCAACTGCACCCGTGAGACGCAGATAAAGACTGATCTCGCTATAATATCTTGGGGTGTAGAGGCTGAAGCCATTGAAATGGTTCAGACCAATTCACATGAAACGTTTCCTTTGAACAACTATCGGTTGAAACATGAATGCGGTGGAAATCAGACTCGGATTTTGTTTGATTTTCTAAAAATACGTAATCGTCAGGGAGGTATGTGTGCCAGCGTGTGCATATATCCAAGAACTGATGATGTTTTGTTTCGCTACTATCCGAATATTGCAATTCGGTCAAATTTAGCAGGTGATCTTGACGATTTCCGAGCAATCAGAGAATCGCCAGCTCATATTCAAGCGTGGAATGTGTACCAGGGAGCAATGGCCTTTTTGAGTGCATATAGAACGCTTTTGGGAGTATTTCGTATTAATGAGTATTTGAAGTCATCCTGATATCAGATATTCCGCATGTCGGATTGCGGAACACGGACTTTTTGTGGAGGAGAAGCGCAAAGCCGGTCACCCTGTGTGACTATGTCGCCAGATTTATTTCTGGTGGCGGCCAAAGGTTTGGATCATGAGCAGCTCATTCCTGGTGTTGAAGTTATTCAACGCTTGCGAGTGCAATCGAGCTTTGTAAGAGATAGTTTTCGGACGGAACAGCGAATTACTCTCGTGGACCAGATTTGGAATAGCTGTGGACAGCTATCTTCATTTTCGACGCGTCGTCGCATAAAAATCGCATGCGACGGCTCTGATATTTATCGTTGGATACGGGATTATCTCATTCCCAGAATTCTGGGGAAATTCCGGTTTACTTCGAACTCTTTGTCGAAATGTTTCGATCCATTAATGGAGCAAAACGTCAATATAGAACGAATGTATGGAATCGTGCATAGCGTTTACGTTAACGCGCGATTAAATTTCTGATATTACTGATTGCATCACTGATGCACGGCCGCTGAATAATTGCATGGAGTTGCCACAAGATGTCGACTCTGTTTCCTATAAAGTGGTTGAAGAACTAATAAGGAGGCGCGCTCTCATTGCGACCTTTTATAACAGTTCGGAAAAGCCGTTTAAGTTGCAGGTAAGTTTTCCTTATGAAGTTGTGCATTCTCTGAAGGAATCTGTGAATGGTTCTTCATTGATGTCATCTACAGTGGACACGACTGATGTTTCGTATGAGAGTCATATCACTAACGCTTCAGTGAAGATTCTCTTTTTGTCTGTTGATCCCAGACAATTCCTTTTTGATGATTCCTATGTCATCAGCACATCTCGTGTTGATGAAATGTTTCCTTTTACATGGACGTTGATGATATTGTAATACCCTTTGATAATTTCTTCTCTCTGATATCAAATTACTCATCCTCCATTTACGCTCTGACGACCCGGGATTACAAGTTTACTACATTGTATACTTCCATTTAAGGCTCTGACGATTGTGACCCCTCAGTTTATTAGTAGGCCAACTACGTTCAAATTAAGGTACAAAAAAATAAAAGACGACTTATTAAAAAAATATTCCATTTTAAACTTTTCGTAAATGTTGCCATTCAATCCATCGTGTGGGTGTATTAATCCCTGTGCTCATAATCTACATATGTAGGATATGCGTTCAGCAAAAATTTAAAGAATTTTGAAAAATTGGAAAAAGAAAACTGTAAAGAGCAACTGTACTGATAATAAGGGACATAACGAGCAAGTTCTGTTTGCCGACGAGATTAGAGTTGGAGAACTACTCTATCATCTCGCTCATTTTGTCCACAATTTTCAAAAAATTTAATTAAATCAAAAATATGCCAAAATGTTCTTTTCGCTTGCTTGACAATTCAAAAAGCATGTTTATATAAGTCGATAGCTGAACTCCGATAATTTTGATTTATTGATAGAATCAGCATCATTGACAAAATATGTATGTATTTTCTCAAATTTCCTATTATAGATTTTGATAAAATTTTGTCAGAAGACATATAAAATGATGCTTAATTGAATGCTCTACCGTGCATTGTGTATTGCTGGACACGAGCTTAGAGTTTTGCAATTTATATATAAATTCAGGTAGATTCCATATGAACACACGGCGGGATAGCGATTCACTATGAAATTTTAAACTATTTAAACAATCGCAAAATAACAACGAATATATTGATAAATTAGAATATGATTTATTTTATTATTTAATTGCAATTTGTGATATTATATGCAAAATAAATGATGTTGCTTAAATTCAAATGTTCGCGGTTGTTGGCAGAACTAATTCTGGCGACTGGTTCTCTACACAGGTTCCGATTTCGCAGTTGGCGCCTTCCTTATCAGTGACTTTCATCCAAGCAAGGCACCCATACATTTTGAGGTTTTATTCCAAAAAGTTGTTATAGATTTTGAGTAAAATTGGCTGATTTATCACTGAATATGTGGGGCTTAATTTGACATATCGTGCATTGCTTGACAATTCCTATGAGTCGAGTTATTTGATTAACAGTGGCAATGCAATTTTTTTGACTGTTTTTGTATGGGGCAAATCCATAGGTGACTGAACTGGTAAGCGATTTTCTCAAAAACGGTGTTATAGATTTTGTTTAAATTTGGTGGAGCTATTGTGTGATATGTGGACCAAAATCTAAGATATCGTGCATTGCTTGACAATTTCTGTGACTGAAAATATACTCAAAAATGTGGGGAGCGGATTTTGTCATGGTCAAAATTATGCTATTTGCAATAACTGAATCTGGATAAAAATTAATGAAAACAATAGATAATGCTATTATTTATAAATTTGAATTTTATTTGGTTCAAACAAATTAGTTAATAGCTAAATATGTGAAAACAAAAAAATCAAAAAAGTTAACATTTCGTTAACAGCGACCTTCGCTACCTCGACATTAACAGACCGTCGCTAACTTGATGGACATTTAGCACTCCCCATTCATTTAAAACGCCCAACAATACATATTTTTTGATCACGATTTATTTATACCCTGTACCCCTAGGGTCAGTGTTGTTTGGACTGCTGACCAGTGCGGACGTGCCAGCGCATTAAATCGCAAAAATCTGAGTAAAACAGAGACGCAAAAATTTCGAGTGGAAAAACCCCAAGCGGAAAACACCCAGTGAGGTAAACAAGTGAAATTGCGGTAACTTGTTTACAAGTTTGTGAAATATACCGTACGTTTGTTCTGATTGGCCAGCCAAACTCACCAGTATGGTGAGTGCTTTCACAGTAGCGCAATCTGCGGATTCAGTAGCGGAGTCGGACGCCGAGTCGTCGTTGCCGCTGGGAGCAGTCCGAAGGGGTGGAAGGCACAGGCCCGCACGGTTTCGGTGTCGGATCTGATGGCCAATGAGGCTACGGTCGCCAAGAGGGTGGCGTTGGGCAGCGTGCCCATACCCTCAGTCGCCTGCGAAGCGGAGTTCGTATTGAACGCCGAGAAGCCGGTTAAACGAAAAGCGGCCGTTGTCGCTGCTGACGTCAACGTCGACGTCGCAGCCGGGGCTGTCGTCGCCGTAGTGCCGCAATGCGTGGCGTATTGTGGCTGGTGGAACGTCGGCAATCCTGGCCGAGATCTCCGCTGCTGCCGAGGGCACCCGCAATGCCATTGTGGGTGCGAAGCCTGGAGCAGCGCGAAATATATCGACAACAATAAGGCGCTTGGAAGAACTGGCAATGTCGTTGGCCGTAAGGAACGCGTTGATCGAAAGCCTCTCATGTGGACAGCCCGCACCCCCGCCGCCTGCTCCCGTTGCCGCAAGCCCTGCAGCTTACCAAGCTGCCTATCCACTGTCCCCGTCCCCGGAGTGCCGATCCCCGCCCCACGGTTCAACAAACCAGTTGAGACGTGGTCCGCGGTGGTCACGACTCGGGACCCAAGCGCGTCTGACAAGCAAGTGGCGGAGAGGATAAGGAAGGAAGTCGCACCGACACTGGGAGTGCGTGTCCACGAGGTGTGGGAGTTGAAGTGCGGCGATGCTGTATCCGTACGCCATCGGCGAACGAGATGAAGCGAGTGGTGGTGAACAAAAAGTTCGCAGAGGTTGGACTGACAGTCCAACAGAGCAAGGACGTGAGGCCACGGGTGACGGTGTTCGACGTGGACACGACCATCGTCCCGGAGACATTTATGCAACAGTTGTATGTCAACAACTTCCAGGAGGAGATGACGGCAGCAATTTTCAAAAAGCCAGTGCATTTGGAGACAAAGCCTTGGTCCTTCACGGATGCCGGACGGGTCTATATCAAGTGGTTTTCATACCGACGCCGGCCGGTCGTCAGTACCTATGCTTGCCATAGGTGCGTCGGATTCGATCACAAGGTGTCCGATTGCAGCCTAAAATCCGATGTGTGTCGACAGTGCAGTCAGGCTGGGCACAAGGCAACGAAGTGCAGTGCATCCGGTGGACTGTCGGAACTGTCGCTTCAAAGGGCAACCCTCAGGGCATCTGATGCTCTCGGGATCATTAGCATGTTTGCTCTCATCCGAGCCAATTGTGAGCGGGGTTGCGTTGCGTGCATCGATGTCGGTGTGCGTATGCGGGATTCCCGATCGCCCTTTGCGCTACTGCAGGAGCCCTACACGGATGAGGAAGGCCGTATTAGTGGATTCCCAGCCGGGATGAGAGTGTACGGTAGCCGAATCTTTGAGGGTTGGAGAAGAAACGCTGCCGTCATCATCAATTTACCTGACCTCACTGTACCGCCATGCACATGCTGAATTGACAACGAGGGATTTTCTGTATATGGATGCCTTACTGCCACTGGCGAGCAGTACTCCGGTCATCCTCTGCCTTGACGTGAATGCTGTATCCCCCCTGTGGTTCAGTAAGCGCTACGATAGTTTTCGTGGCCAACTGAACTACAGACGGGGTGAGCAGCTGGAGGATTGGATTTTCGGGAGCCGAGCCGGAGTTCTAAATCAATTCAGCGAGGTGTATACGTTTGATAATCGCCGCGGACAGAGCGATATCGAAGTAACAATTGTCAGTGAAGCAGCGTCTACGTGGGCCACGTATGACTGGAGTGTGGACGAGTGGGAGATGAGCGGCCACAACATCATTACTGTTGTTGTGTCGCCTTCCCCAGATACAGTTGAGAGCACATATGCTCCTGTGCCGTCCTTGAAACTCGCGAATGCTAACTGGCGATTGTTCGACTCAGAAATGGTGAAGGAAATCCTGGAGCACCTTCCCTTGGAGCAAATCAGAGCTTTGCTGGTGGCTTCATCCGTGACTGCACTACGCCTCATCGTACAGTCCGTGTAGGATAGAGTGCTAGGCCGCAGGACGTCGAGATCTGTGGGAAATGTGAAGTGGTGGAGCACGGAGCTTAGTACCAAACGCCGAGAGGTCAGGAGACTAAGGCGATGGCTCCAGGATGCTAGGCGCAGAGGCCATGAATTTGTGCAGCTTCTGGCAACTCATCTGCGGACAGCCGTCCGCGAGTTGAAGAAGCTCTTCCTGCAGACTAAGGAGGATCACTGGCGAAGTTTCGTTGGAGACCACAGGGATGACCCATGGGGGCACGTCTACAGGATATGTCGAGGACGAAAGGACTGAGATGTCTTCGTTCGAAAGGCAGGCAAGTCGTAACATGGCACTACTGTGCGAGTCTCCTTCTCCGTAACTTCTTTCCAGTTGCGGAGATGAGTGATGACATTGCCATTCCGGATGAAGCTGCACCGTCTCTCGAAGCCTTCGAGGTCGATGTATGCGTGGCCCGGTTGAAGAGCAGGCGCTTTTCTGGGCTAGACGGCATCACAGGTGGCATCTGATATATTCCCCTTGTGTGGAAGTGCCCACGTGTAGTGGCGCTACGAGGCATACGTGCTCGGCCTTTTCATTGATTTCAAAGGTGCATTCTACAATATCGAGTGGAGTGCCGTGATGCGCCGCTTGATCGACGCGGGATGCCATGAAGCCAGCTTGTTGATAAGCTTCTTCAATGGCAGGAGTGCGAAAATGACCAGCAGATTCGGAGAGTTTGCCATGGAGGTGACTCGAGGATGTCCCCAAGGATCCATCAGTGGGGCGTTCATCTGGAACACCATGATGGATGTGCTGCTCCAACGACTGGAGCGCCTGTGCGGATGCAGCGCGTATGCAGACGATATGCTGGTCATCGTCGAGGGAAGGTCGAGAGCCGTACTGGAGCGTCGAGCAGAGGAGCTTGGGGAGGGGGATTCAGTCCTCGAGCAAGACGCACCGTTTATGCCGGACTCATGGTGCCTTGTGCACTGTTTGGTGCCTCGTTGTGGTATTCCGCTGTCAAGAGAGAGTCGGGGGCCAGGAGGCGCCTCATCTCTTGCCAGAGAGCTATGCTCTTAGGATGCCTACCGGTATGCCGTACAGTGTCCACCGTGGCACTTCAGGTGCTTGCTGGAGCTTCACCTTTGGATCTGGTTGCCAGACGTTTGGAAATCAGTTTCAAAGTCAAGCGTGCCCACCCGCTGGAGGAAGGCGATTGACTGCACGGTCTGGATATGGCAAATCTGGATCGGAGGCAGATGAAGGCGATGCTGGACGAGCGTATATGCTGCGAGTGGCAACGCAGGTGGGAAGACGATGAGCACGGTCGACCGACTCATCCGTTTAACCCGGACATACACTTCGTTTTCAGCCGGAAGGACCAAGGATTTGGCCTCCACGCTGGATTCATGCTGACTGGCCATGGATCGCTGAACGCATTTCTGCATTAGAGAGGTCCAAGTGCGACGCCCGCTTGTCTTTGCAGTGCCGAGTACGAAGACTGGCGGCACGTTCTAGTTGCCTGCCCACTCTATGCAGATTTGCGAGACCTTGACGGACTTGGCGTGAGGATGGATGTTGCCCGTTGGGACTTTTCCCGGGTCCTGGAGACGCAGGAGCAGTAGGAGAACCTGGAGACGTTCGCAAAGGCGGCGTTTTCGAGGCGGCGAGGGATGCACCACGTGGAGCAACCAGTGTCGGGCTGATGATAGCCGAAACGTGTAGTAGTGTGATACTCGTTCCATCCTACGGGGCTTGACCAGAACGCCTAATCTGGTAGGTGAACCTCCATAGGGGGTAAGCCGATGGATCACCCAATCCGTGTTTGTCGTGAAGAAAATGGTTAGTAGCTTTCGCTGCGAACAGCCGACCAAAGCTGTTAATTTGGTACTACGGGATGGGCTAGTAGCCCGTTAGCTAGCCCAATTAGTGGTTGGCCCCCTTGTGTGAGATCGTAGTGGCTGTGGTTAATGCCCGAATGCGGGAAGAGCCTTCGGGTTCGGCGTGGAGTTGCGTTTCAACCGGGTGCTGTACCCATAGACCAGCAGAGGTGTTAGATAGGCCTCGTCTTTACCCAAGGGGGAAATGTTATGTCCGACAGCATACATTTCAATTGGCACTGATAAGATGTTTCATCTTTGAGGGGCGGTGGCTGACGCCTTATTTTGGCCCACTGTACTATATGTCATATGAACATATAGTACCGTGGTTGTAAACCCCCTAAGGGGTACACGTCACATTAAACAAACTCGACTTTATACCCTTCTACCCTATGGTTACGGGGTATAAAAATATATCAAATTGTAAATTCCGACCTGGTGAAAGAGACATCTTTTGGTAAGTTGTAATTCGTACATGTTTGTTTATATATACATATATATATAATTATATTTTTTAATTTAATTTTTGTTGTTGTATAGTTTTATTGCATTTAATATATTTTATTTTTCCTCAGTTGTAACAATTACGTCTAGTGTTATTAGATTCCAAGCTTAGACTAAAAGACTGTACTTCAACTGAGCATAACAAAAATTATATTTTAAGCGTTGGCGTACGTGACTAAATTATGTTTTGTTGTGCTTATGTTTCTATGTTTTATTCACCGTTCGTTCACCGCTCTTTCAGTCTGGAGATATCATAAAAGTACAGAGTTAAGTATGCAACTCGCCCGTCCTCCATGAAATTGGCGTCCCAACAATGTCTTAGCCTAATCATTTTTTCATAGTATTCAATTATTTTTTTATACCCTTCAATCATCGCATGAGCTTTGAGTATAAGGTTATTGTGTAAGCAGAGAAAAAAAAAAAAAAATTTTATTATTAAATTTAAAAATTGGAACTACTTGCTTACTTTTGCGGCTGATTCTGCTTAATCACCAGACTTTACCAGGAGTCTTCATCGTAAATAAGTTGTCCACAGCCCGGCCATAATGGATGCTGATAATACACATGGCGGCAGTGCCGCTAGTTCCGTTTCGTGGCAGTACGTCACCCGTATCTAAGAGGAAAGCTTCCTCTACACCAAATATAGAACGAAAAAAGGATTCGAAATCTGGAAGGAGCAGACGTGGGTCATCATCTGAATCCTCGATGTCTGCTCAGTCGGATTCTGATTTCAGCTTATGGGAGCCTGGAGAAACACGTCGCAAGTCCCCAGCTAGGCCCACTGCCAAGTCTGCTACCACCCCAGCTCTGCCCACTGCCAAGTCCGCTGGCAATTATAACAGATTTGCCCTACTCAATGACGACATACCTGCCGAAGAGCCTCGCACCGATCCCCCTCACGAGAATGAGCCAAAGACACCAAAAACTCCTCCAATTTATATTCCTAACGTGAACGACATCACTGGAATGCTCACCTTCATCAAGAATGCAATCGGCAGTGATAATTTCACATATAAGACAGCCAGAGACGACCAAGTCCGCATTATGACTACCAGCGTGATGGACTTCAGGAGCCTGGTAGCCGCACTAGAGGTGAAGAAACTCCCTTTCCACACTTACCAATTAAAACAAGAAAGAACATATAGGGCTGTCATCCGTAGCCTACATCACAGCACTCCCTTATGCTTCATCCGTGAAGAACTGGCAAAGCTCGGGCACAATGTGCGTCACCTAACTAACGCTAAACACCGCATTAGTAAGAACCCTATGCCACTATTCTTCATTGACTTGGAGCCAGCAACCAACAGTAAGGAGATATTCCTTGTCAAACCCCTCTGCAATGCCATGGTAACCGTTGAGCCGCCCCGAAAGTATAATAGTGTTCCCCAATGTTTCAAGTGTCAGGAATTCAATCACGAAAAATAACTGTGGCAAGCATCCTAGATGCGTCAAATGCACTTCTGTTCATGAGCCTGGCAAGTGTCCGAAAGGCAAGGAGCAGCCACCAGAATGTGTGAACTGCGGTGAAAGCCATACTGCCTCCTATTAAGGGTGCAGGGTTTACAAGGAAGCCATGAGGCGCAGGGAACATGGCAATACTCGTCTCTCATCACCTCGTGTGCGCAATATTACGGACACTAATCACCAACAGCCAATCAACAATTTTCCACCCAAATACACTCAACCGGGAATGACGTATGCCGGAGTTGTCCAAAAACTCCGCTCGTCTTAATAGCCCACCAGAAACCAATAGCAGCGATAAACCTATACAAGGTGGATCCGGCATTGTCTACCTTGAACAAATCCTAAAACTGCTCCAAACCCAGATGGAGCAAATGACTATCATGATGCAAACGTTAATGGCATCTTTATGCAAGTAGGCCTAAAAATTGTCATATGGAATGCTAACGGCCTATGTAAAAAGTAGGCCAGAGGTCGACTTGTACCTCAAGAGGAACAATGTCGACCTAATGCTATTATCTGAAACATATCTCACGGATCAGTCATACTTCAACATTAGTGGATACGATCTCCTTCGAGCTCATCATCCGAGCGGAAATGCCAGAGGCGGTGCCGGCATACTAATCAAGTCTAGGCTTCAGTACACCGAAAACACGCCGCTTCTTCACCCGTGGTTTCAAGCGTCTTCGCTCCGCATTACCACTTCCATCGGCAATATTAACATTGCTTCCTGCTACGTTCCTCCAAAACATGCAGTCGACACTCAGATGTTTCAGCAATGCCTTAGTAGCTTTGGATCAAGGTTTCTGGCTGGAGGTGACTTTAATGCAAAACACACATGGTGGTGGTCAAGATTGAATAACCCTAAGGGACTTGCCCTCATGCCTTGTATACATACTCTTAACCTGACCACCCACTCGTCTGGTCAACCAACATATTGGCCGGCTGACCCGAGAAGAAGTCCCGACGTCCTGGACTTCGCAATAACCAGAGGGATCAATGGCAGCTGCGTTTACACTGATGCTGATTTCGACTTACACTCGGATCACAGCGCTGTGAAGGTCTGGTTAGACATCCCAGTCGAATCAATAAAGCGCACCACAAGGCTACTCAGGAAAAACTCTAACATTGACTCCTTTAAAACTATGCTTGACGGGGTCACTGAGCCGAACGCCAGCCTCAACAGCGGTGAAGACATTGACGATGCAGTGGAAAAAATATCGCGAGACATCTGCGAAGCTGCTAGTGCCTGCACTCCACCATCAAGAAGCAGGCAACGCACAGCAAGACAAAGGGACATGTTTGCCTGGTCCGACGAGATCACCTATGCTCTGCGGGAAAAGAGACGCCTGAGACGTGTCCGGCTCTCAATCGAGCCACCAAGGAGCTTAAAGCTCTATACTTCGAACTCCTGCAACGAAGCCACTGCAGAATATTTGCGAAATCTCGAGCCAAATCAGCCCGATCACAGACTCTGGCAAGCCACCAAATACCTCAAAAGGCCGACTGTGAGGAAAGTCCCCATTTGAGGATCAAATGGTATGTGGTGCAGATCCAGTGAGGAATTAGCCGAAGAGTTTGCAACGCAGCTGGCAAATACATTTACTCCATTTAGCACATGCAGCAGAGGATGTGAGTGCCACTCTGTCTTTCCTAGAGACTCCTTACCAGATGGCTCTCCCCATTAGCCGTGTC
The DNA here is from genome assembly GCA_018150375.1 of Drosophila sturtevanti. Classification (NCBI taxonomy): domain Eukaryota; kingdom Metazoa; phylum Arthropoda; class Insecta; order Diptera; family Drosophilidae; genus Drosophila; species Drosophila sturtevanti. The sequence continues at coordinate 160,846 of JAECWJ010000310.1, forward strand.
ACGCCTCAGGAAGTAAAATCGGAAATCGACTGTCTTAAAACAATGAAGAGCCCTGGCTATGACGGTATTGATGCAGTCACCATCAAACTTCTGCCGCCGAGAGTGATTCAGCTTCTTGCTAACCTATTTAACAGGATCTTTGATCTTTGCCACTTCCCCACCCAATGGAAGTGCGCAGAGATTATAATGATTCCAAAACCTGGGAAACCGGTGCATGACCTCGCATCATACCGTCCAATCAGTTTGCTGGCAATACTCTCCAAAGTATTCGAAAGAATATTTTTGGCTAGAGTGTTGCCGCTTCTGGACGATGGCAACCTAATTCCAGATCATCAATTTGGCTTCCGGCAACATCATGGCACTCCAGAGCAATGTCACCGCATTGTTCAGAAAGTGCTCTGCTCCTTCGAAGACAAACATTACTCCTCAGCGGTGTTCTTGGATGTTAAGCAGGCTTTTGACCGAGTCTGGCACGACGGGCTTCTGCACAAACTCAAGCTGCTGCTTCCTGCTCCACATTATATGGTCCTAAAATCGTACCTTGTCGGTAGGTGCTTCTATGTCAGATGCGAGACGTCCATGTCCAGAATTGAGTCCATCATGGCGGGCGTTCCACAAGGTAGTGTTCTGGGCCCCATCCTCTACACCCTGTACACTGCAGACTTGCCTGTGTTGCAACACGAGCGACTTTTGGTTGCCTCATATGCAGACGACACTGCCTTTGTTGCTGACGCTCCGAACCCCCCGGCGGCCTCAGAAATTATCCAAGACCAACTTAACCTGCTAGAACTGCCCCCCAGTCAGTCTTAACGGGACGCTTCTCCCGAGCGTGGACAAAGTGAAATACCTGGGTCTCACTCTTGACAGGCGTTTGAACTGGAAAGCTCATCTTATTGCCAAAAGATCGCAGCTAAACATCAAAGTGTCAAAATTACAATGGCTACTCGGCAAGAGATCCAAACTTAGCACCTGTAACAAGTTGTTGCTTTATAAGACTATACTGAAGCCTGTATGGACCTATGACATTCAGCTACAGCTTCAGTGTCAAACATTGAAATTCTGCAACGGTTTCAAAGCAAACTTCGCAGAATGATTGGCGCGCATCCCTATGTGCGGAACTCTGTCATCCATAGAGACCTTGCTGTTCCGTCAGTCAAGAGTGAGATCCGGAAGTACGGTATTCGGCACTGCTCCAGACTGGAAGCACATGTAAATAATTTAGCCCTCAACCTGCTGGACATAAGTAATCATACAAGACGACTTTAAAGATGTCACCCTCTGGATCTACAATTTAGGCCAGAGATGAACTGGTGACTCGTCCCGGAAGAACTTAAAAGGTGATCGTAACCCCCCCTCTGTCATAGTCCATACCTTTTAACAAATTTGCTATAAATATATGCCTAAAAAAAAAAAAAAAAAACCCTTGTAGAGGGTTTAATAAAATTGGTCAGATGTTTGTAACGCAAAGAAATAATCGTTTTCGACCCCATAAAGTATATATATTCTTGATCAGCATCGAAAGCCGAGTCGATATGACCATGTCCGTCTGTCCGCCTGTCTGTTTCTTCGTGCTTTTTGGAACTTAAATTTTGAGCTACGTGAATAAAAGTCATATCATTCTCTTCATTGATCATTTATCCAAGTCAAGTTTAAGAATTGGTAGGATCGGACAACTATAACTTATAGAAAAATAGGAAAGATCAGAGGTACCTCGGTCAAAATGTGAGTTGTTCAAAACAGTTCATGTGAGAAAAACTTTGTTGTTTTTTAAGATATCTCACATAGATGTCAATTCTACTTTTACACCTTACCAGCAAGTTTGATTCAGATCGGATAATAAACACCGACATCTATATATATAAAAATGAAGCCCGTTTTTTCTAGTCATCGCATCACGCGTGAATGTCTGGACCGATTTCACTAAGTCTTTTTTGTTGTATTTGTTATTATTAGGAGAAGGTTCTTACACTAAAAAATATTAAGAAAATCTCTCATGCCATGTTTTATATGCATATTATCTTTAAATTTTTGGCAAGACAACAAATATAAGAGCAAATCAAACTGATGAGCAAACGCGAAGCGCGAAATGAACTTGAACGGAATCGATATGAAGATAGAAATTTTGTATTTAATCCACACAGAGCTGCATTCAGTTATAATGTGGCAATTAATTACAGTTCAGCGAAAATTGTTGCTATTGGTCAAATGAGTTCATTTTTAAATATATATAGATATATTTTGTTTTTTATTTCATTAAAAATTAGTAATGTCATTTTCAGGTATAGCGAGACCAGGGATGGATTCATTTTTATATGGAGGATTCAGTTCAAATTGAATAGGTACTCATACCTAAGATAGGTCAGCTGTACAAAATAAAGTAGTGCATCATTGCAACGCTAAGGCGGTACGAAGTTCGGCGGGTCAGCTAGTAAATCAATAAAATCAACAATTAACCCCCATCAGCATCAGTATGTATACATATGCAGCCAATTAAATACGTTTATATTTGCTTTTATATATGCATACACAAACAACATACATGGAAACATACAAACATACATACATACATACATATATGCGAACACGTGCTTGAAAAAACTACAAGCTGAGTGCGAAACAGAAAGAGACAAAAAACTATTTGTATTGTGTTGTTGTTTTCTAGAATTCGTCAGAAACTTTAGAGAGCGAGAAGCTGGACGCTTGCAATGTATACCGAAATAGCGAGGCAGTGGATTACAAGTTTGGTAGCGCAATAGGTAGAGATCGATTCTAGAAATGACGTGAGCGGAGGTTCAACTCCCGGCCGTTGGCAAACTCGAACTTTTTCTTACTGTTTCTTTTTTTTGGTTCAAATTTTTTTAAATTTTATATTTCCAATTTTTAAAATATCTTGAATCCGATATGACGGAGAAAGTAATCAATTAATCTGCAAGGGTATACAAACTTCGGCACGGCTGAAGTTAGCTTCTTTGATATTTTTTATGTTTAAATATTTCTTTGAATTGTAGATTGACAATTGAGTTTTCTTTGATTATGGGCCTGATGAGGAGATTTTCGTAATTTTCTTTTTCGAGATTGGGTATTCTAATAATGTATAAAATTATGGAATTGTTATGCAAAACGGATATGTCCGGAAATTCTAGCATTTCGTCTATTGATAAATTTATTTGTGCTTTATTTATTTCTTTTTGTATAACATTTGAATCGTTTTCATTTATTAGAAAAGTGTTTATAATGTTTAGTTTTGCCCATTGTATGGCGTATTTTATGTTAATTATCTCTTTTTTGACCAGTCGCAATTGAGTTTGGATGTTTATGTCGAGATTGTTAGTAGGGAAAGAGTATTTTTGAATGGCGTTAGTACATTATTGATTTGTGTTAGATTATTTATGCGTTCTTGGAATTGTGTATTGATGATTGTTTGTTGATTGTTATTTTGGATGAGATTATTAAGGTTATTTTCTATAGCTACTAGGTCATCATGGTCAGGAGAGCCTGCCACAAATTTCCAGGCTGTACCTAGAACATTTATTGATCTTATCTGTCTGGTTTTATTAGGGTACATTACGGAATGGAATATAGACTTAGTTTGTTCTAATTTAAAGTGTAGAGTGTGATATAGATCTGAAGATCCAAATTCTGTTTCTATGTGTGTTACAAGATTGTGTAATGCAGTTTTAATTTGTGATAAATTATTATTTTCCTAATCCAGTATTAGGAGTAAGTATGTGACTATTCGTATAGTTAGTCATTTCCACTCGCGCCTGTATCGGGATTAATCCCAGTATCCTGTTGAGAAAAATCGTTTTTAATATTACTTTTATGTACTATTCTGCCTGATTCTGTTTTTATGGTTGTGTTGTTGTCTTCTTTAACTATTTCTTTTTTATATCTAAGCTTTGATCCTAAACGTGTTTTGATTTTTACAAAAATTGTCTGTCCAGGTTTGTATGTTTTTATTGGTTTTCGGGATTGATTCTGGTATTTAAGGTCGTTGCTTTGTTGTTCTTTTAATCTTGTGATATTGTTTTTGCGAGCTTGTTCGTATTGTGCGGGGTCTGTGGTAATCTTTCTGCCAAAGAATATGTCTAGTGGGCGTTGCTTGGTAACTGAGTGAATGGAACTGTTGTATTCGTAAATGGCTCTATATAGAAGATCTGCAAAATTTCTGTCTATACCTTCTCTTTTAAGACATCTCATTATTTCGGATAGGGTAGAATGTAGTCGTTCTATTTGTCCATTTACTGAACTTTTATAGGGTGGTACTTTAAAAATTTCTATGTGGAGTTGGTCTTTCATCATAAATGAAATAGAAGCTGAATTGAGCGATTTTTCATTGTCTATTACTACGAATTTTGGTACTCCATAGTAGAATAGAATGTCGTGTAATGGTTGTCTAATATCTTCTATTGCTTTGGATTTTATAATTCTGCCCTGTGCGAGTTTCTATGTGCTCTATTGTGGGTTTTTAAAATTTCTTCTTCTTGATCTGAATCTTTTTCTAAATCTGTTATTTTCTTTTGAGAGAATCTTATTTTGAAAGTATTGAGCTGGGTCGGGAAAATATTTTGTATTTTTCCCATGATATCTTCTGTCGTATAAATTCCGTTTATAACCGATGGATTTAAATATTTTTTTAATAAGTTGAGAAGGTCAGTTTCTGTAAATTGTTCTTTAGTAATGTAGTGTCTATGGAAGGTGGGGAAGGGTATGCTGAAATCATATTGTTCTTTTTCATCTTTTGCTATTATGATTTGATTTTTATAAACGTTTATAGGGACTTCTATACTGGGAATGAGCAGATGGCTTGAGCTATCTGCGCTGTGGACTGTTGCTGTCATTGAATTGATTTGGGCTCTGGACAATGCGTCCGCCACTATGTTTTCTTTTCCTGGTTTGTAAACTAGCTGATAATCGTATTCTTCTAATAATGCCTTCCACCGTTTAATTTTGGCGTTCCCATGCCAACTACTAAGGGAGTGTGTGAGAAGTTGGTGGTCTGTAAATATTTTGACTTTTGAGTTACCGTAGAGGTAATTTCTGAGGGACCTGAGAGCCCAAATAATGGCAAGCATTTCCTTCTCATTTGTTGCATAATTTTCTTCTGCTTTTGACAATGTTCTAGATAAGAATGAGATGGGATGTCCGTCTTGGCACAGAACTGCACCGATTGCGTAATTTGAAGCATCGGTAGTCAAATGGAATTCTTTTTTGAAGTCGGGATATTTGAGAATGATATCGTCTGATATCAATGAACTTTTTAATTTATTAAATGCCTCGACTGCAACTGAGTCAAATTGGATTGATTTCTTACTTGAAGCTTGCTTCGAAATTTTGCCGTCTTCACCACGTAGCAAAGAGATGAGAGGTTTGGCTAGTTTGGCATAGTCTTTGATAAATCGGCGATAATAGCCGGATAGGCCAAGAAATGACCGAAGTTCTTTAAGTGTGGTGGGAGGTAGGCTTCTACTTTTTTTTTGTTAGTTTCTATTCCTTTGTCCGATATGACAAAACCTAAGAATTCTACTTTGGTTTTAAACTAGAAAGATGGACTAACTTCGGCCGTGCCGAAGTTCGTATACCCTTGCAGATTTTCTCTATATAATTCACCGGAAGCATTATTGTAAATTAAACATACCAAATTTACAAATTCAAAATTTTGAGCTTGAGAAAAAAATTTTTCATACAAAATTTTTTTTTTGTACCGATTGTTCCTATAGCAGCTATATGATATAGCCAACCGATTCTGATCAGACTTGGTTGAAGTATCAAGAAGTATTTTAAACTCACAAATATCAAATTTCGTGGCATTCGGTTGAAAAACAAAAGAGTTATTGAGGATAAACCTTATTCATGACCGATCGGTCCTATGGGAGCTATATGATATAGTCGTCCGATTCAGATCAAACTTGGTTGAAGTATCAAGAAGCATATTAAACTTATAAATATCAAATTTCGTGGCATTCGGTTGAAAAACAACAGTTATTGAGGATAAACCGTATTTATGACCGATCGTTCCTATGGGAACTATATGATATAGTCGTCCGATTCTGATCAAACTTGGTTAAAGTATCGAGAAGCCTATTAAACTCATAAATATCAAATTTCGTGTCATTCGGTTAAAAAACAACAGAGTTATTGAGGATAAAGCTTATTCATGACCGATTGTTCCTATGGGAGCTATATGATATAGTCGTCCGATCGGGATGATTCCGAGATATACAATGCCTGCAGCAAAAAGGAGCCTATGCTGAAAATCTCAGCTCTGTAGCTCTTATGGTCTCGGAGGAGAAGCTGTTGATCCAGACAGACGGACAGACAGAATATATATACTTTATATAGTCGGAGATGCTTCCTTCTGTGCGTTGCAAACTTCTGACCAAAATTAATATACCCTCTGCAAGGGTATAAAAACTCACACTTATCTATCTGGCATTTTATATTCGCTTTGTGAAATATTGTCTCAAGATGAGCCAGATGGGAACTTTCATCTTTGCTGAAGACAACTATATCGTCTATATAGACGTAACAAATTTTCCCTATATGTTCTCTAAGTATGTCATCTAGGGCTCTTTGGAATATTGAAGGAGCATTTTTTAAACCGAAGATGAGTCGTTTAAACTCGTATTTTCCATTTTTATGGAGAAAGCGGTTGTTTCTATGTCTTTTTCGTTTAACAGGATTTGGTGAAAGCCACTTTTTAAATCAAGAACAGAAAAAATTTTATTGTCTCCTAATTGGGCTAGAACTTCATTGATTTCAGGAATCGGGTAACGATCAGCGATGGTTACGAAATTTAATTTTCTCTAATCAATGACTAATCTGTATTTTTTTTCTCCAGACGCATCCAATTTCTTTGGGACTACAATAACTGGACAGTTATAAGGAGAGTGAGAAGGTTTAATTATGTCGTCGTCTAGTAATTTTTGGATCTGTGTTTCTACTTCTTGTTGTAGAGACATGGGGTATGGATAATGTGTGGAATATACTGGAGCGTCTGTGGTGGTTCTGATTTCTGCTATTACAGAGGTAGTGAAAGAAAGTTTGTCATTTGGTTTTGCAAATAGATTTGCGAATTTTTTTGTTAGTTTTGTAATACTAATTTTTTGTTCTTTGGTCATGTGTTCGGTTCTGATTGTTAGATTATTAACTGATTGTATTAATTTTTCTTTGGAATGTTGAGTCTGTTTTTAAGAGTCATGAATTTTTCTTTAGAGAAGATTACTGCATTCAATTGCTTAAGGCTGTCGTTGCCTAGAATGGCGTCAAATGATTTTAAGGTGGGTAATATGAAGAATGTTATATTTATGTCTTTTATGTCAAATAAATTTGCTTCTATGTGTTCTGTTATTTTGACGTTACCGCCTACGGAGATTGCTTCAAATGGTTCCATGTTTTTTTTTTGGTTTTGATACTAGTTCAGGTTTAATGTAATTATTGTTTGAGCCTGTATCGATTAAAATTTTTAAAATCTTTCCTCCTCCAAGCTTGCATTCAATATATGGAAGTGAGGAGGACTTTATTCTAAAAAATGTATGTCAGAGTGTTCAGTTTGTTCGTCATTACCCCAATATTCATCCTCAGTTGGAGAATTGTCTGCAAAATTTCCTATTTCTGTATAATAATCAGTGTCATGTTGCTGGTTATCTGTCGAGTATGTTTCCTCTAGTTGTGATAGATCTTTAGTTTCCTGGGCTGTTTCAATGTTAAAGTTTCGTGGTCTTTTTAATTCTTGTGTGGAATTATAAGGTGGACGTTTTCCGAAGTCGAAATTAGGTCGGTTAGCATAGTTAACTTGTCTTGATTGCATGGATTTGTCTACGACCATTGGTTCTGGACGAGGGAGCGGCTTTGGTCCGAGTGGACGAGGGGGTGCCTTGTGAAAATTATAGTTTGGTTGTTGGACGAATTGTTGTCCGTTATAAGTCATTCTATTTTGTGGGAAGTTAGGATATTGATTATACCTTATGGGTGGTGCCGGTTGTGGCTGTGGTCTGTGAGATTGTATTGGATGACGTGGGATATTGTTTTGAATTATTGGTGGGGATCGGAATAGGTGTGGCTGACCTCTGTGGTTAACTTGAGAAGCGACGTATTTTTGATTCTCTAATTTGAGGCATAAGTGGAGAGCTTGGAGGTAGGTCGGTGGGCTCTTTGATTGCTAGAAGTCTAGAAAGATCACCATTAAGTCGTCTGATAAAAGTATTGAGTGCTTTGTTACGATATACGTCGGTCAACAGTCGCTCAGATTCTTTAGCTATGTCCATACAACCCTCTTTATTGAGAATAAGCGACAAATGTTTGTAAATTGCTGAATGATATTCTTCGACTGATTGATTACCTTGGGTCAGTCCATTCATCTGATATTCTAGGGTTGTTATGTCCCTTTTATCAGCATAATGCAAAGTCAAGCATTTAGAAATGGCATTCCATTCAAGTGGAACATTATAGGATTCTAAAGCGGTGTCTGCTTGTCCTACTATTTTATTCCTTATTGTGTGTAGGATACAAAAATACCTAGGGCTGCCTTCTTGACCTGCATAGGTTATCATTATTCTATCTACACTTTTTTTCCATGAACTAAATTCAGCTGGATTTCCATTAAATTCTCTTAATCCTTTAACTATATCGCGGACTTTATCTAGTTCAGAAATTCTGTTGCTATATTCGGGACTAATTGTTACATCGGCGACATCAAAAGGGCATGAAGTAGATTTAGATGTTTCAGTAATGTTATTATGTTTTAAAGTGTCGGCTACGATTTTAGAAATTAGTTGTGTTAGTTGATCTATGTTCATTTGGTTGTTAGTAGGAGGAGGTGGGTGTGAAGTTGATGCATCGGACAACATTCATCGGACAACATTGACGGTCTTATCAAATTGTTTGTATTTGCCATGATTAAAAATTTTATCTTATATTTTTGAAATATTTAGTTGAGAATTTTTATTTTTATATTTTTTTCTTTTTTTTAAATTTTCTTGTCGTTAGAATGATTACTTAATTATTCAATAAGATATATTTTTTTCTTTAGCTTAATTTTTGATTTGAATAGTTTTTTCTTTACTTTAAACTTAATATTTTCTCTTTTCAAGATTTAACTAACATTAATAATTTTTGATCGATTGTTTAGTAATATTTGTTAAGCTTTTTTTTTTGATTTAAATACATTTTTTTCTTCAGTTCTTAATTTTAATTTTTATTTTTAGCTTACAGTAAAAATACAGCGGTTGACATCCTCCGCGGAAGTTCAGAATTTATCCTTTTTAGTTTCCTTACTTGGGTTCCGAAATCTTCACCTTCTCCGGTGGTAGGCTAGGAACGGGTCTTATAGCCTTGTCGTTAGCTGCTTAGCACTTAACCATTGTGTTGTTATCGTGCTCACACTTTTATTTTTATTTCGTGTGTTTAAATGTTTTTATACCCTTGCAGAGGGTATATTAATTTTGGTCAGAAGTTTGCAACGCACAGAAGGAAGCATCTCCGACTATATAAAGTATATATATTCTTGATCAGCATGAATAGCCGAGTCGATATGACCATGTCCGTCTGTCCGTCTGTCCGTCTGTCTGGATCAACAGCTTCTCCTCCGAGACCATAAGAGCTACAGAGCTGAGATTTTCAGCATAGGCTCCTTTTTGCTGCAGGCATTGTATATCTCGGAATCATCCCGATCGAACGACTATATCATATAGCTCCCATAGGACCGATCGGCCATGAATAAGGCTTATCCTCAAAACCTCTGTTGTTTTTCAACCGAATGCCACGAAATTTGATATTTGTGAGTTTAATATACTTCTTAATACTTCAATCAAGTTTTATCAGAATCGGTTGGCTATATCATATAGCTGCTATAGGAACAATCGGTACAAAAAAAAAAATTTTGTATGAAAAATTTTTTTTCTCAAGCTCAAAATTTTGAATTTGTAAATTTGGTATGTTTAATTTACAATAATGCTTCCGGTAAATTATATAGAGAAAATCTGCAAGGGTATACGAACTTCGGCACGGCCGAAGTTGATCCATCTTTCTAGTTATTTCTTTAATAGTCACGATAAAAAAATTGTTTATTTTATATCGCGGAGTTTCCCTATTAAAAAGTATCGGCCAGCGAAGGTAGTAACTTATGAACTGTTTGTAGCTATGTTGTTACTCCTTTAGCACTTAGAATTTGTTATTCTCTCGCGCGCGCTGGTCCCTGCCCGGGCGCCAGTTAAAAAACAAGTTGTTAGTTGGTTTTATTATTTCGCAGCGATGCGACTTATTTATTTTATTATTCAATTGAAACTGAAACTTATTACAAATTTGAAAGTTTAAATAAGCAAACGGCGGCGGCAGCGGCAGCAGTGTCAGCAGCGTCGGCGGATGCGCGTGTTGTTTCGGAATTTTCTTGAGAATTGTTTTGAGCTTGAGCCGATGCATTGCAGACCTTAGGTCAGCACTTTTGGTCTGGCACGTTGCAGCGGGTCATTGATTTAGATATTGTTAACTTACATATGTATATGCGAACACGTGCTTGAAAAAACTACAAGCAGAGTGCGAAACAGAAAGAGACAGAAAACTATTTGTATTGTGTTGTTGTTTTCTAGAATTCGTCAGAAAATTTAGAGAGCGAGAAGCTGAACGCTTGCAATGTGTACCTAAATAGCGAGGCCGTGAAGTTTTTGTTTGGTAGCGCAATAGGCAGAGATCGATTCTAGAAATGACGTGAGCGGAGGTTCCAGTCCGGCGGTTGGTTGGCAAACTCAAATTTTTTCTTGCTGATTCTTTTTTTGGTTCAAATTTTTTTTTAATTTAATATTTCCAATTTTTAAAATATCTTGAATCCGATATGACGGAGAAAGTAATCAATTAATCTGCAAGGGTATATAAACTTCGGCACGGCCGCAGTTAGCTTCTTTGATATTTTTTTTATATTTTTATGCCCTGTACCCATAGGGTAAAGGGTATATTAAAGTCGCTAAAATGTATGTAACAGGCAGAAGGAAAATTTTCCGACCCTATAAAGTATATATATTCTTGATCAGCATCAACAGCCGAGTCGATATGACCATATCCGTCTGTCCGTCTGTCCGTCTGTCCGCCTGTCCGTCTGTCCGTCCGTCCGTATGAAAATCGAGATCTCAGAGACTATAAGAGCTAGAGCAACCAAATTTGGTGTCAACATCCGTCTAGTGTCTACGCAGATCAAGTTTGTTTCAAATTTTTGCCACGCCCACTTCCGCCCCCGCAAATTAGAAAAAACTATAACTAGAGTACTATTAGAGCTGCAGTAATTATTTTTAGTAGACTCAATTATATAGCCAATATGTACCATCTGACCGAATTTGACCGAAATCGGTCAATAAATATCGGAGATATACGTATATATGTTTTGTACTGAAGTTCTATGGGCAGCAGCAACTGAAATGTGTGAGCGAGATAGCATGCGCATGTTGCTTTGTACCGAATGACGCATTAGTTTCGTTCACTGATGTGAATGAGCGAGAAAGCATGCATTTTGTGTTGCGGTTTGTTAAGAGAATTTTATGAAAAATTTTATTCAATTAATGAGGATTGCGGAGGAGTCTGTTTAAATGAAATATCCTTTTTTGGTACAGGGCATACTCCAAGTCGGCATGGACGACTTGCTTACTTCATTTTTCGTTAAATTTGTTAATTTTATTTATCTTATTGATTTGAGTGTTAAATGCTGGTTTTCCTGAATAGAGAAATATCACAGCAGGAGGTTGTCCAGTTGTAGAATGTATCATTTTATGACTATAAGTATAAAATATTGTTTCTACTGAAGTTGCCTTATCCTCTGCATTGTTACTTGTATTTATTCTGCGGAATTTTTCGTTCAAAGTCTTATACAGACGTTCTACATCAGCTACTCCGTTTTTACTTGTAGTTACTTGAATATTGACGTTTTCCTTTTTAAGCCATTAATGGATTGCTAGGCTCATGAAAGAGGAGTCTTTATCTGCCTTGATGAATTGTGGCTTGCCCATGATTGAAGATTTTTATTAACGCCCGTTTAGTTTCTAACCAATCTCCGCCTTTGATTTCTACAAGGGAAGCAAATTTAGAATAAACATCAATGCAGGAAAGAAAGGTTCTATTTTTAATAATATAAAAATCAATGACATACTTTTCTCTTATCGTTAGCAATTCTGGGTTAATCTCTAAGGGTAAGTTCGTTTTTCTATGTTCCGATTTACTTAAATTGCAGATATCACATTCATTTATTATGTTTTGAATTATCTCTGAAAATTTCGGATAACAATATTTTTGCTTAAAAGTCATTTCAACCTTATTGATGCCTGAATGAAGGGTATCTAAATGAATTTTCAGGACAATTGCGAGTCGGCATAGGTTAATATATCTTGAAGAATAGTTGATGTTTTTGTCAGCTTTACATGAGAATTTATGACTCGTATGTATTCTCGTTGGAATATACCAAAATCAATTTCATCCTCCATAAACATTGCACTATTTTTCGTGTTCAAATATTTTAGAATTATTTCTTTTGCGAACTCAGGAGTCATTTCCATATACTTGATTGTAATTATAGTTTTTGAGAAATAGTTGTCTACGCTTTCGGAATTTCGACTTGACTTCAGAAATTTTATTTGTCGGTCGAAGTAGTTCAGCTTTTTTTCAGTTATCTGGATACATCTTTGGTTATCCTCTGCTGCACTGTGAACAGTTGCCATAATTCTATCACTGTCGTTTACCATTACTTCCACATCAGTTAGTTGAACTCTCGACAAGGCGTCGGCAACATGATTCTCCTTGCCTTGTATGTACTTCATATTAAAGTCATACTCACTAAGCTTGATTTTCCATTGTTGAAGTTTCATATTAGGATCCCTTATAGTACTAAGCCAGATTAGGGGCTTGTGGTCGCTTAAAACTTCAAATCTTTGCCCGTATAGGTACGATCTAAAATATTTAGTCGCCCAAACGATTGCCAGCAACTCCATTTCTATTGTGCTATAATTTTCCTCATGACTGTTCAGTAATCGGCTTGCGAAACATTTCGGTTTACCATCTTAGGATAGAACAGCTCCGATAGCAACATTACTTGCATCAGTGGTAACCTTGAACTTGTCAAGCTGTATTTCTAAATTTGCTTCTCTGAGCTTTTCAAATACTTTGCGTATTGCATCATTGTGTTCCTCAAACGAAGTTGAGAAAACAATAACATCGTCCAAATACACTAAACAGTGCTTATTGATTAAATCACCCAAGACATTAATAATACACAGTTGAAAAGTTGCAGGACCGTTTTTCAAACCAAAGGGCAGTCTTGGCCAGTCTTGGTTGAAAATGCTGTTTTTATGCCCTGTACCCATAGGGTACAAGGGTATATTAAAGTCGCTAAAATGTATGTAACAGGCAGAAGGAAAATTTTCCGACCCTATAAAGTATATATATTCTTGATCAGCATCAACAGCCGAGTCGATATGACCATGTCCGTCTGTCCGTCCGTATGAACATCGAGATCTCAGAGACTATAAGAGCTAGAGTAACCAACATCCGTCTAGTGTATACGCAGATCAAGTTGTTTCAAATTTTTGCCACGCCCACTTCCGCCCCCGAAAATTAGAAAAAACTATAACTAGAGTACTATTAGAGCTACAGTAATTATTTTTAGTAGACTCAATTATATAGCCAATATGTACCATCTGACCGAATTTGACCGAAATCGGTCAATAAATATCGGAGATATACGTATATATGTTTTGTACTGAAATTCTATGGGCAGCAGCAGCTGAAATGTGTGAGCGAGATAGCATGCGCATGTTGCTTTGTACCGAATGACGCATTAGTTTCGCTCACTGAAATGAGTGAGCGAGAAAGCATGAATTTGGTAATTCGGCTTGTTAAGAGAATTTTATGAAAAATTTTATTCAATTAATGAGGATTGCGGAGGAGTCTGTTTAAATGAAATATCCCTTTTTGGTACAGGGCATACTCCAAGTCGGCATGGACGACTTGCTTACTTCATTTCAATTGAACACTCATTCATTTCGATTTGGTAAATCCTTTAGCCAAGTCGATGGTAGTAAAATATTGGCACCTGCCAAGCTTTTCAAGAATTTCCTCCATATTGGGAATCGGGAATTTGTCACTTATTGTTGTTTCGTTTAATGATCTGCTTTGATTGCTTTGATGAGATTGACTAATATGATGTTTGAAAGGGTAAACGTTTAGTCTCGCAGTCTAATAAATAATTATCCATAGTGTTAACTCTAAGTGGTTTTTTTTTTCAATTGGTAAATCAAAGAAGTCTTCATTAATTAAATAAATAGTAGATCCAGTAGGCATTTGTAACTTTTTCCATCAAATTTAATAATTAAGTATTGTATTCTGAAAAGGCATTCATTTGAAAATTTTCACTTGTGTCCATTCGTTGGTGTCCACTACTTCCTTCTCTATGTCTTTTATATGGCTGATTATGTTGAATTGCAATGTGTCTATTTATTTGTTGGTTTAGTGGGTTAGCTTGTCTTTCTTGTTGTAGTCTCTGTCCGAATTCATTGTATAATTGACTGTTCTGATGATAGTTAACATAGTTGAATCTGTTTTGGTCGAATTGTCTCGCTCTTTGCAATATTTTTGGTTGGAATTATCTCAATTATTTTGTGTAACATTTTGTGTTGCAAAAGATTGAGAAAATGGATTATACATTGGAGACATAAATGAATTAGTTAATTCTGAACCCAGATTTTCATAAGCTCTATTACAATTATTGTTAGTATTAACAGAATCACTCTTATTATTATGCTGAATTCTTTCCTAATACCAACCCTCTTGCTGGGCAATACGTTTCAACTTCGAAACAGTGGTTATGTGATATCTAGATAACATTATAAATAATCTATCAGGAAGTTTCTTCTGGATACAATTTTTAGTAGTGCTTTGCATGGCATGGGTGTACACAGCTGAATTCATTGCACTATTCTCTAAGTCTAGTTTATCTATAAGTGATATTGTAGAGCCTTATAGGGGTATAGGGGTTTGCGTCTTGTATTCTTCAATCAGTGCCTCCTTCAGTTGCTGCCATGTGGTTGGGGCGTTTAGCCTTATCATGTTCTGCGCCTCTCCCACAATCAGACCCTCAATTGTTCCATAAATAATGCTCTTCTCACGATAGTCATCGGTAGAGTAGAGTCCAGTTACATGCTCTATTTTTTGTATAAAATGAAGTAAGCAAGTCGTCCCTGCCGACTTGGAGTATACCCTGTAACAATAAGAGATATTTCATAAACTCAAACTTCTTCCAAATCCCCATTAATTGAATATATGAAATTATTTTATAAAATTCTCCTAACAAGCCGAATCACGAAATTCATGATTTCTCGCTCACTCATGTCAGTGAACGAAACTAATGCGTCATTCGATACAAAGCAACATGCGCATGCTATCTCGCTCACACATTTCAGCTGCTGCTGCCCATAGAATTTCAGTTCAAAACATATACATATGTGTATAAGTTATCATATAAAGCTTTAAACGTTCAAAGCTTGCGCAGCGCACAGTTGATATCAAGCTTTAAAATTATCACTCGAAGCTTTGATCCCACAAAGCTGGAATTTCGCAGCTGATAACATCTTGAACTTGATAAGCTTAAAGTCCGCATCCTCGTGGTCCGGACAGTATCAAAGAGAACTCTAAGAGGCACAACACGCAAAGAGAAAGCTGCTGATGCCAAAAACTAATTAAAGCAAAATAAGCTTGATAACCAATAAATATATTGGCTATACGAATGTTGACACCAAGTTTGGTTACTCTAGCTCTTATAGTCTCTGAGATCTAGGTGTTCATACGGACGGACGGACGGACGCACAGACGGACAGACGGACGGACACACGGACATAGCTACATCGACTCGGCTATTGATGCTGATCAAGAATATATATACTTTATGGGGTCGGAAATGTTTCCTTCTGCCTGTTACATACATTTTAGCGACTTTAATATACCCTTTACCCTGGTGTTCCTTCGACCGCTGACCACTGCGGACGTGCCAGCGCATTAAATCGCGAATCTCAGTGGAAAAGAGAAATCGAAAGCGAGTGGAAAAACCCCAGTGAATCAAAACAGTGAAATTACGGTAACTTGTTTACAAATTTGGGCAATATACCGTACGTTTGTTCTGATTGGCCAGCCAATCAGGTGACAGTAATAAATTCAAAGTGTAGCATACTTTTAGGCAGCGCCTAAAAAGTGTAGCGTACTTTAAGGCAGCGCCTAAAAAGTACAGCATACTTGCGGGCAGAGACCCAAATACAAGTTCACGCGCTCGTGAACTTGTGTACGTGTATGTATCAGTGCGTAAGTACCCAGTACAATCGCTGCAAAGGACAGTGTATGAACGGCACGAGAAGCCGTTGTGGGAGCACTACCAGCATGGTGAGTGTTTCCACCGTAGCGGAATCTACGGATTCGGTCGTGAAGTCAGATGCCAAGTCGTCGGCCAGTCTTGCTGCTGCTGTCGTTGCCGCCGGGAGCTCTCGGAAGGGGCGCAAGGCGCAGGGCCGCACGGTTTCGGTGCCGGATCTGATGGCCAGCGAGGCTACGGTCGCCAAGAGGGCAGCGTTGGACAGCGTGTCCATGCCCTCAGTCGCCCCAGACGAAGCACGTGCTGAATTCGCCAAGCCCGCCGCGAAGCCGGTGAAACGCAAGGCCGCCCTTGTGGAAGCCAGCGATGCTGCTGACGTCGACGTCGACGTTGACGACGATGTTGCAACCGCTGCCGACGTCGCCAAAGCGCCGCATTGTCCAGCATGGCGCATTGTGGCTGGTGGAACACCGGCAATCCTGGCGGAGATCTCCGCTGCTGCCGAGGGCACCAGCAATGCTATTGTGGGTGTGGAGCTTGGAGCAGCCCGCGAGATCTCAGCAGCAATAAGGCGCCTTGAGGAACTGGCAATGTCGTTGGCCGTTAGGAACGCACCCCCGCCGCCTGCACCCGTCGCCGCAAGCCTTGCAGTTTGCCACGCTGCCTATCCAGCCGTCACTTGTATCGCTGCCGCCGCTGCCCCCGTCCCCGGAGTGCTGATCTCCGCCCCGCGGCTCAACAATCCAGTTGAGACGTGGTCCGCGGTGGTCATTCGACATGAAGTCGAATTTGTTTAACGTGGCGTGTACCCCTTAGGGGGTTTACAACCACGGTATTCAAATATGTCCATATGACACATAGTACAGTGGGTCAAAATAATGCATCAGCCAACGCCCCTCAAAGAAGAAACATCTTATTAGTGCCAATTGAAATGTATGCTGTCGGACATAGCATTTCCCCCTTGGGTAAGGGCGAGGCCTATCTAACACCTCTGCTGGTCTATGGGTACAGCACCCGGTTGAAACGCAACTCCACGCCGAGCCCGAAGGCTCTTCCCGCATTCGGGCATTCACCACAGCCACTACGATCTCCCACAAGGGGGCCAACCACTAACTGGGCTAGCTAATGGGCTACTAGCCCATCCCGTAGTACCAAATTAACAGCTTTGGTCGGCTGTTCGCAGCGAAAGCTACTAAACATTCTGTTCATGACAAACACGGATTGGGTGATCCATCGGCTTACCCCCCTAGGGAGGTTCATCCACCAGATTAGGCGTTCTGATCAAGCCCCGTAGGATGGAACGAGTATCACACTACTACCAGTTTCGGCTATCATCAGCCCGGCACTGGTTGCTCCACGTGGTCCATCCCTCGCCGCCTCGAAAACGCCGCCCTCGCGAACGTCTCCAGGTTCTCCTGCTGCTCCTGCGTCTCCACGACCCGGGAAAAGTCCCAACGGGCAACTTCCATCCTCAAGCCAAGTCCGTCGAGGTCTCGCAAATCTGCATAGAGTGGGCAGGCAACTAGAACGTGCCGCCAGTCTTCATACTCATACTACATTTCCAATGCAGAAATGCGTTCAGCGATCCATGGCCAGTCAGCAGGAATCCAGCGTGGAGGCCAAATCCTTGGTCCTTCCGGCTGACAACGAAGTGTTTGTCTTGGATAAACGGATGAGTCGGTCGACCGTGCTCATCGTCATCCCACCTGCGTTGCCACTCGCAGCATATACGCTCGTCCAGCATCGCCTTCATCTGCCTCCGATCCAGATTTGCCACTTCCAGACAGTGCAGCCAATCGCCTTCCTCCAGCGGGTGGGCATACTTGACTCTGAAACTGGTTTCCAAACGTCTGGTAACCAGATCCAAAGGTGGAGCTCCAGCAAGCACCTGCAGTGCCACGGTGGACACTGTACGGCATACCGGTAGGCATCCTAAGAGCATAGCTCTCTGGCAAGAAATGAGGCGCCTCCTGGCCCCCGACTCTCTCTTGACAGCGGAATACCACACCGAGGCACCAAACAGTGCACAAGGCACCACGAGTCCGGCATAATCGGTGCGTCTTGCTCGAGGACTGAATCCCCAGTCAACTCGTTGCACGCGACTCAATGCTCCGGCGACTTTTGAAATCGCGGACGGCTGTCCGCAGATGAGTTGATAGAAGCTGCGCAGAATCATGGCCTCTGCGCCTAGCATCCTGGAGCCTTCGCCTCAGTCTCATGACCTCTCGGCGTTTGGTACTAAGCTCCGTGCTCCACCACTTCACATTTCCCACAGATCTCGACGTCCTGCGGCCTAGCACTCTATCCTACACGGACTGTACGATGAGGCGTAGTGCAGTCACGGATGAAGCCACCAGCAAAGCTCTGATTTGCTCCAAGGGAAGGTGCTCCAGGATTTCCTCCACCATTTCTGAGTCGAACAATCGCCAGTTAGCATTCGCGAGTTTCAAGGACGGCACAGGAGCATATGTGCTCTCAACTGTATCTGGGGAAGGCGACACAACAACAGTAATGATGTTGTGGTCGCTTATCTCCCACTCGTCCACACTCCAGTCATACGTGGCCCACGTAGACGCTGCTTCACTGACAATTGTTACGTCGATATCGCTCTGTCCGCGGCGATTATCAAACGTATACACCTCGCTGAATTGATTTAGAACTCCGGCTCGGCACCCCGCCTGTAGTTCAGTTGGCCACGAAAACTATCGTAGCGCTTACTGAACCACAAGGGGGATACAGCATTCGCATCTAAGCTCGCCAGTAGCAGAAAGCCATCCATATACAGAAAATCCCTCGTTGTCAATTCAGCATGTCCATGGCAGTATAATGAGGTCAGGTAAATTGAGCAAAACTCACCTGTGACCCTCACGCATACTCCAGCCTTAGTGATATGCGACTCGACTGGCAGGCAGATGACATCTGGATCGTGGATGATGACGGCAGCGTTTCTCTTCCGACCCTCAAAGATTCGTCTACCGTACACTCTCATCCCGACTGGGAATCCAGTGATACGGCCTTTCAAATCTGTGTAGGGCTCCTGTAGCAGCGCAAAGGGCGATCGGGAATCCGACATCGATGCACGCAACGCGACCCCGCCCACAATTGGCTTGGATGAAACCAAACATATTAATGTCTGGCCTGCACCCTTTCCAACACTCCTCGGTAAATCGGGCACGATCCCGAGAGCATCAGATGCCCTGAGGGTTGCCCTTTGAGGCGATAGTTCCGGCAGTCCACCGGACTACTGCACTTCACTGCCTTGTGCCCAGCCTGACCGCACTGTCGACACACATCGGACTTAAGGCGGCATTCAGACACCTTGTGATTTAGACCCGTCCGGTCTTCTCAAGTACGGCCAGCGCTGCATCGTTCACATCTAGCGTCAGATTAATACTGGCGCCATCCGTGACGGATCAAGGCTTTGTCTTCAAATGCACTGCCTTTTTGAAAATTGCTGCCATCATCTCCTACTGGAAGTTGTTGACATACAACTCTTCCATGAATGTCTCGGGGACGATGGTCGTGTCCACGTCGAACACCGTCACCCGTGGCCTCACGCCCTTGCTCTGTTGGACTGTCAGTCCAACCTCTGCGAACTTTTTGTTCACCACCACTCGCTTCATCTCGTTCGCCGATGGCGTACGGATACAGCATCGCCGCGCTTCAACTCCCACACCTCGTGGACACGCGCTCCCAGTGTCGGTGCGACTTCCTTCCTTACCCTCTCCGCCACTTGCTTGCCAGACTCGCTGGGGTCCCGACTCGTGACCACCGCGGACCACGTCTCAACTGGCTTGTTGAACCGTGGGGCGAGGATCGGCACTACGGGGACGGGAACAGCGGCGACAGCGACACCAGTGACGGCTGTATAGGCAGCATGGTAAGTTGCAAGGCTTGCGGCGACGGGAGCAGGCAGCGGGAGTGCGGGCTGTCCACCCGAGAGGCTTTCAAGCAACGCGTTTCTAACGGCCAACGACATTGCCAGTTCCTCGAGGCGCCTTATTGTTGTCGATATATCTCGCGCTGCTCAAGGCTTCACACCCACAATGGTATTGCGGGTGCCCTCGGCAGCAGCGGAGATCTCGGCCAGGATTGCCGACGTTCCACCGGCCACAATACGCCGCGCTGGGGATTGCGGCACTTCGACGACGATAGCCCCGGCTGCGACGTCGACGTTGACGTCAGCAGCGACAACGGCCGCTTTTCGTTTAACCGGCTTCGCGGCGGGCAATACGAACTCCGCTTCGGAGGCGACTGAGGGTATGGACACGCTGTCCTACGCCACACTCTTGGCGACCGTAGCCTCATTGGCCATCAGATCCGGCACCTAAACCGTGCGGGCCTGCGCCTTGCGCACCTTCCGACGACTCCCGGCGGCACCGACAGCAGCAGCCAGACTCACCGACGACTCGGCGTCCGACTCCGGTACTGAATCCGCAGATTCCGATACTGTGAAAGTACTTACCATACTGGTGAGTTTGGCTGGCCAATCAGAACAAACGTACGGTATATGGCACAAACTTGTAAACAAGTTACCGCAATTTCACTTGTTTACCTCACTGGGTGTTTTCCGCTTGGGGTTTTTCTACTCGAAATTTTTGCGTCTCTGTTTTACTCAGATTTTTGCGATTTAATGCGCTGGCACGTCCGCACTGGTCAGCAGTCCAAACAACACTGACCCTAGGGGTACAGGGTATAAAAATAAATCGTGATCAAAAAATATGTATTGTTGGGCGTTTTAAATGAATGGGGAGCGCTAAATGTCCATCAAGTTAGCGACGGTCTGTTAATGTCGAGAATATTTATTTATTTATTTATTTAGAGCTAACTTATAATTGAAATTATAGGCTAGCGTGTGTTTTTACGGCTATGGCAGCGTTGCTTGTCTAGGTCTAGATATATACAAAGATATTTACATAGATTGTTTTCTTAGTTTTAATTTAGGGTTAACTTATTGTATGTGTGAGTGATGTTAATGTTTTATATGTTGTGGTACAGGTTTGTGTTTTTTAGGTATTGTAGAATTTTTAACGTGTTTGTGGGTGTGAGGTTTGAGAGGCATTGAAGTGGGTTGGTGTTATTAAATATTGCAAGTCTTTGGGTTTCGAAGGAGTTGCAGGATGCGAGTATGTGTTCTATTGAGAAGTTTTGGTTGCAATATGGGCACGTTCTGGGTGTACGGTCAATGTAGTATTTGTGGGTAATCTTTGTGTGTCCGAGTCTAAGTCTTGTTATTTTGAGTTGGTCTTTGCGTGCAAGAGAAAGTGGGTTGTATTTTTGTACCAGGTGGAGGTTTCTAATAAATAGCTGTGTAGTTTAGATTGGTGTGTTTTTTTAATGTATTTCAATATGTCTTTTATGTTATAGTTGTTTTTAATTATTAGAGGTTCTTTGGCTGCATTTTTGGCGGCGGTATCTGCCTGTTCGTTTCCTAGTATTCCTACGTGTCCGGGTGTCCGGCGTTCCTTCATATGTGATGGCAAGAGTGGAAGTTGAGTAGGATTGGGAACCGTCGGTATATACATATATATGTGTATTTCTGATTTCTTTGCTTTGAATTTTGCCCGGTATATTTCTGGAGATGTGTTATTTTTGCAGAGATTTTGTAGGGTTGTGTCAATGTTTATCCGTTGTGTGTTCCAGGGTGTTGTGCTTTGGGGACGGGGGGTAATGGGCTGGTAGGGAAAGTTGTGGGTTTTACTGTATTCTAGAGTTTTTGGCTGTGAGCAGGGATTTAATAAGGTTGGCAGTCATGAGTTCTCTTCCATCCTCTAATGTGGCAACGCGTGCTTCGTAGAGGATGTTTTGAGTGGGAGTTGTTCTGAATGCTCCGAGAGCAATTCCGAAGCCTGTGTTAATAGCGGATTTGATAGTGCGAAAGTATGATTTCGGGCTATTACCGTATATGGGGAGTCCGTAGTCTGCTTTGGCGATAAGGATTGCTTTGGCTATGTCTAGCAAGGTGGATGTGTTGCAGTTAAATTTTTGCCTTGATAGACATTTTATTATGTTAGTTGCTTTTTTGAGGTTGCGTGTGAGATTTTCTACGTGAGTTTTCCATCTGTATACCCTTGCAGAGGGTATAATAAAATTGGTCAGATGTTTGTAACGCATAGAAATAATCGTTTCCGACCCCATAAAGTATATATATTCTTGATCAGCATCGAAAGCCGAGTCGATATGACCATGTCCGTCTGTCCGTCTGTCCGTCTGTCTGTTTCTACATACTTAATCGATCTTAAATTTTGAGCTACGTGAATAAAAGTCATATCATTCTGTCCGTTGATGTTTCAAGCAAATCAAGTTTAAAGATTGGTCGGATCGAACAACTATAAGTTATAGAAAAATAGGAAAGATCAGAGGTACCTCGGTCAAAATGTGAGTTGTTCAAAACAGTTCTTGTGAGAAAAACTTTTTTGTTTTTTAAGATATCTCAACCAAATTTGGCACATAGATGACAATTTTACACCTTACCAGCAAGTTTGATTCAGATCGGATAATAAACACCGACATAAATCAATAAAATCAATGAATCAACCCCCATCAGCATCAGTATGTATGCATATGCAGCCAATTAAATACGTTTATATTTGCTTTTATATATGCGTACACAAACAACATACATGGAAAAATACAAACATACATACATACATTTGTTGATATTTTTTGATTTGTATTTGTCCTGTAGTTAGGGTGCAGTTGCAGTTTTGTTTTCTGCAAACATGCATGTGTTTGCATTTTGTGATGGAGAGCATAGCGCCTGAATAATCGTCCCAGTTTGTTATTGTGATAAGAATGGGGATTAGGTTAATATTAAAATTCCTGTTTTTTAGTTTTAATATAAGGTTGAAGTCGTCCGCGTATGGACTTAGGCTGATGTTCGGATGTTGGTCAAGAATTACTGTAAGTTTGTTATAGGCTATGACAAATAGAACTACAGAAAGCGGTGATCCCTGGGGGATGCCGTTGTGGATGGGGTGAAAAGTGGAGAAGGCTGTGCGTATGCGTACTGTTGTTTTACGGTTGGTCATGAAGTTTTTGACATAGTTTAGAAATTTTTTCCCAGTTTTCCATTCTGTTAGTTGGTCGATGATTGCGTGGATTCTTATTCTGTCGAAAGCTCTAGCGAAGGCAATGGAAATAATGGATGTATGGTTTTTTTGGAGATGCTTCTGGCTAGTAGATGGTCTTCTAGAAGTAGACTATCTACAGCAGATTTCCCCTTTTTAAAACCAGTTTGACTGTTGTGGATAAGTTTGTTGTTAGAGACAAACCACCACAGTCGCTTTGCTATTATTTTGTCCAGGATTTCTGATAGGCATGGGTTGAGTGATATGGGACGGTAGGAGTCTAGTGAAGTTTTATCTGAATTGGGTTTTGGTATTGGAATAGTTATGCTGTTCTTGTAGGCTTGGGGAATGAAGTTGTTTAGTATAGCGTTCTGCAGGTCTATGATTCTTTTAATTGTTTTTTTGTCGAGATTTTTTATCATTGTGTAGTTTATTCTGTCCAACCCAGGTGTGTTGCTTTTTAGCGTGTTAAGTGTTGCTCTAAATTCGATGAGGGTTATTGGCTTTTCTATTTCTAATGTTCTTTTTTTGGGGGTATAGGTGTGATTTAGTATGTTGTTAAGTAATGTTTGTTTTGAGTCTGTGAATTTGGTTGTGAAGTTAAGATCGGACGCTGCTTCTGATAGGTGTTTGCCAAAAAGTTCTGCAATTTCTTGCTTGTTGGTGGAGTATACGTCTGTGTTAGGTTTGAGAATGCAGTGGATATGTTTCTAATATTGTTCCAAATTTTTTTAGGTGGTGTGTCGGGGGCTATTTTTTCGGTAAATTCTTTAGTGCAATTTGTTTTTGCTTTTTTCAGAGTTAGTCTAAAAAGAGCATTAGCTCTTTTAAACTGCAAGATGTTTGCTGTTGTAATTTCTCTTTTTAGTCTGTGCCATTTTCTCCTTTTTTTTCATTTTTTAGTGTTTGTAACTCCTTATTCCACCAGGGGACATTGAGATTTCGAGTTATAGGGTGTGTTTGGGGGATTGTTTTGTGTGCGCTTGATATAATTATTTTGTGTATTGTGGCAGCTTCTTTGTTTATGTTTGTGCTTGTTGGTATCTTTGAGGAGTATTCTTCTGTTAATTTAGAGAATTGTGTCCAGTTTGCTTTGTCAGTGATAAAGTTAGGTTTGGCTGTGGTGTATTCTGTGTTTGTTGTCGTAGAGGTGAAAAGGGATATTATTATTGGGAAGTGGTCGCTTCCATAAAGATCGTCTTCTGTTTGCCATGAGCTGTCAATTTTCAGTATAGGGCTGCTAAAGGTTAGGTCGATGTTTGTTAGTGTGTTGTGGGTGCTGAGATGTGTTGGTGATCCGTCGTTTAGTAGGATGTAGTTTGATTGGGCGATGAATTTTTCTATAAGTTTTCCCCTAGCATTATTGGCGTTTGAGCCCCAGTTTTTATGCCAGCTGTTAAAGTCACCAGTGACTAACGTAGGTGTGAGTGAAGTTTCTAAAACGGCTTGGATGTTATTTAAAGAAAATCTTTGATTTGGTGCAATGTATGCAGATATAACTCTAAATTTTTGTTTAGATGTGCATTCTACGCAAATTGCGTCAAAGTCATCATTGAGAACTATTTCTTGTTTTTGTAGGCACTTGTGGATTAGTAATGCTACGCCTCCATAGGAGGGAGCGGTGTTTTTTGTTAACAATTGGTAGTTGGTAGGTATGGGTGTGTGGTGGCTATTTATTTTATGGGTTTCTTGTAAGGATATGATGTGTGATGTGCGTTTAGTTATTAATATTTGGTGTTCGCTGTAGTTGTTAGGATATTCGTTAGGTGGGTGTTGCTCTTTTTTTTTTTCTGAAATAAGAAAGCTTGTTACCGTGTTTGTAGTAACTACAGCGTATAAGACTGGTTACTATTGCTATTACTTTCGTGCTTCTTCTTATTTAGGGTTTTTGTTTTTAATATGTTGTGTTTCGAGGGCTTAAGGTTAGTTGCTAGGGTGTTGCTTTTGTCTTTTGGGAAGATACGTAGCTTCAGCTGTTCAGATTGTTCGCAGGCTAGATTTTTGGTGCTGACGGGGTCATCTAGATCCATAACTTCAAAACTGCGGTTTGCTGATGTGCATTTTGGTAGTGTTGTATTGTTGTCTGTGTGGGCTGTTGGCAGGTCATGAGATGTTTTGTTGTTAGTCGTTGGTGGTCTTGGGGGTTGTGTAGTTGTTGTACGATTTAATGTAGCTGTAGATCCATTTGGTGTAATTGTGTTGCTGTTTTGTTTTGGTGTTAGGTTGGTTATTGTTGAAGCATAGCTGTCTCTTAGTTGTTGAGTGTGTCGGGTGCAGTATATGGTCGACTTTCTCTGTTGTTTTAATCGCCACAAGTTTCTGTTGTTTAAGAAATGCTGGGCATTTTCGATCTAGTGGGCTGTGCTTGTAGTCGACTTCTGGATTATTAATGCAATTAATGCAACTTTTATCATCGGTACAGGTTTCGTTTTCCATGGTGTGAGTTTTTTTGGAGCCGTTTTTGCAGATTTCCTCAGGGTTAATGCATATAGTTGTAGGGTGGCCAAAACGGAGCCATTTTCTGCATCTCAGAGGCATTGGGATGTAGGGGCGGACTCTTACTTTCTCGTATCCGATTTTTATAGACTCTGGCACAGTATGCGATGCGAACGTGATTGTTATGAGTCCGGTTTCTACAAGTGTTTGTTCCTGTTTTTATGCCCTGTACCCATAGGGTACAAGGGTATATTAAAGTCGCTAAAATGTATGTAACAGGCAGAAGGAAAATTTTCCGACCCTATAAAGTATGTGTATTCTTGATCAGCATCAACAGCCGAGTCGATATGACCATGTCCGTCTGTCCGTCTGTCCGTCCGTATGAACATCGAGATCTCAGAGACTATAAGAGCTAGAGTAGCCAAACTTGGTGTCAACATCCGTCTAGTGTATACGCATCAAGTTTGTTTCAAATTTTTTCCACGCCCACTTCCGCCCCCGCAAATTAGAAAAAACTATAACTAGAGTACTATTAGAGCTACAGTAATTATTTTTAGTAAACTCAATTATATAGCCAATATGTACCATCTGACCGACCATTTGACCGAAATCGGACAATAATTATCGGAGATATACGTATATATGTTTTGTACTGAAATTCTATGGGCAGCAGCAACTGAAATGTGTGAGCGAGATAGCATGCGCACGTTGCGTTCATTTGTACCGAATGACGCATTAGTTTCGTTCACTGATGTGAATGAGCAAGTTTGTTAAGAGAATTTTATGAAAAATTTTATTCAATTAATGAGGATTGCGGAGGAGTCTGTTTAAATAAAATATCCTTTTTTGGTACAGGGCATACTCCAAGTCGGCAAGGACGACTTGCTTACTTCATTTTAGTATTTTTCGCACTTCGGTTATGTTTTGTGATTTTAATTCGTTTAGTACATATTTCTGTTTCGTCGATGTTGGGTAACTCGTTGCTGTATATAACTCCTTTAGAAAGGTTAAGGGATTTGTTCTCAGAGGCTGCCACTTCTATATCTGCCATATTTTTTCAGTTTAAGTAGTTTTATTGCTTGTGTGTAGTTTTTTGTTTTAACTAATAAAAAACCGACGCGGGGTTTTTTGCAACTTTCTACTTCGCCTCCGCATGTGTAGTCTATTGATTTTTTAATAAGAAAGGGTGATACTTTTTCAAATGAAACGTTGTCTTTTCTGTTAATCACGATATATTTTGGGTTGTCTAGGTTTGCATGTTTACTGTAAATTGGAGTTGTTGTAAGTCTGTGTATATCAGGCGGTTTGTCCATTGTTGTTGTTTTGGGGCTCGCGCCCTGCACTACGAAGTGTGTTTATTGTTTTTGTATTTTTTGTGTGTTTTGTATTTTGTTTTGTGCACTTGTTTGATGTTTGTTTGTTAGCTGGTGGGATTTCTTTGATTGCTCTTTCGGCACCTAGGTAAACGCAGAAGAAACAAGTCTTGTAACCGAGAGGTTTAGAGTGGAACTGTTAATGTCGAGTTAGCGACGGTCGCTGTTAACGAAATGTTAACTTTTTTGGAATTTTTTGTTTTCATATATTTAGCTATTAACTAATTTGTTTGAACCAAATGAAGTTCAAATTTATAAATAATAGCATTATTTATTGTTTTCATTCATTTTTATCCAGTTTTAGTCATTGCAAATAGCATAATTTTGACCATGAAAAAATCAGGTCCACACATTTTGGAGTATATTTTCAGTCACCGAAATTGTCAAGCAATGCATGATATCGTAGATTGTGCTCCACATATCACACAATAGCTCCACCAAATTTAAGCAAAATCTATAACAACGTTTTTGAGAAAATCGCTTACCAGTTGGGTCACCTATGAATTTGCCCCAGTCAAAAAAATTGCATTGCCACTGTTAATAAAATAACTCGACTCATAGGAATTGTCAAGCAATGCACGATATGTCAAATTAAGCCCCACATATTCAGTGATAAATCAGCCAATTTTACTCAAAATCCATAACAACGTTTTGGAATAAAACCTCAAAATGTATGGGTGCCTTGCTTGGATGAAAGTCACTGATAAGGAAGGCGCCAACTGCGAAATCGGAACCTGTGTAGAGAACCAGTCGCCAGAATTAGTTCTGCTAGAATCCGGTTCGTGGTCTTTTAAATCTGGATGAAATCTTTCCGCTTGTTTTATATTCTTTTGCGCAGTTTAGGCACTTTGCAAATTTTTTGTCGTCGGACCGCTTAAAATATTTCCAAACTTCAGATATTTTATTTTTCATCTTTTGTGTTTGTTTCTTGGACACAATATCCTTTTCGGAGTCTGAGGAGGTGCAGTCGCAAACCGGAGTAGAGCCGCGACGTTTACCTTGTATTTGACAAAAATTTGGTTAAAATACTTTCTAATGGCTTAAAAAATACGTCATGATAATTACCTTTCTGAATGAAGCGATCCATTTCTTTGAAATTTATCAACTTTTAAATTTAATCACTTTAAAATTTACAAAGAAAATTTATATTTATAGTATAAGTGCAAACGACGCCACAAATAAATGCGGCAAATTATATTGCAGTGATGTAAAACCAAACTATCGATGGCACTATCGGTAATGCAGCACAATCGAGTATGACACCTCGATAGTGCTAAACCATCGACGATAGTGCATCGATAGTTCTCCATCTCTAAAGAGAAGGTGCTCCAGGATTTCCTCCACCAGTTCTGAGTCGAACAATCGCCAGTTAGCATTCGCGAGTTTTCAGGACAGCACAGGAGCATATGTGCTCTCAACTGTATCTGGGGAAGGCGACACAACAACAGTAATGATGTTGTGGTCGCTCATCTCCCACTCGTCCACACTCCAGTCATACGTGGCCCACGTAGACGCTGCTTCACTGACAATTGTTACTTCGATATCGCTCTGTCCGCGGCGATTGTCAAACGTATACACCTCGCTGAATTGATTAAGAACTCCGGCTCGGCACCCCGCCTGTAGTTCAGTTGGCCACGAAAACTATCGTAGCGCTTACTGAACCACAAGGGGGATACAGCATTGGCATCTAGGCAGAGGATGACCGGAGTACTGCTCGCCAGTAGCAGTAAGGCATCCATATCCAGAAAATCCCTCGTTGTCAATTCAGCATGTGCATGGCAGTACAGTGAGGTCAGGTAAATTGAGCCAAACTCACCTGTGACCCTCACGCATATTCCAGCCTTAGTGATATGCGACTCCACTGGCAGGCAGATGACATCTGGATCGTCGATGATGACGGCAGCGTTTCTCCTCCGACCCTCAAAGATTCGGCTGCCGTACACTCTCATCCCGGCTGGGAATCCAGTAATACGGCCTTCCTTATCCGTGTAGGGCTCCTGCAGCAGCGCAAAGGGCGATCGGGAATCCCGCATACGCACACTGGCATCGATGCACGAAACGCGACCCCGCCCACAATTGGCTTGGATGAAACCAAACATATTAATGTCTGGCCTGCACCCTTTCCAACACTCCTCGGCAAATCGGGCACGATCCCGAGAGCATCAGATGCCCTGAGGGTTGCCCTTTGAGGCGGTAGTTCCGGCAGTCCACCGGACTACTGCACTTCGCTGCGTTGTGCCCAGCCTGACCGCACTGTCGACACACATCGGACTTAAGGCGGCATTCGGACACCTTGTGATTTAGACCCGTCCGGTCTTCTCAAGTACGGCCAGCGCTGCATCGTTCACATCAAGCGTCCGATTAATACTGGCGCCATCCGTGACGGATTAAGGCTTTGTCTCCAAATGCACTGCCTTTTTGAAAACTGCTGCCGTCATCTCCTCCTGGAAGTTGTTGACATACAACTCTTCCATAAATGTCTCGGGGACGATGGTCGTGTCCACGTCGAACACCGACACCAGTGACGGCTGGATAGGCAGCATGGTAAGTTGCAAGGCTTTCGGCGACGGGAGCAGGCGGCGGGAGTGCGGGCTGTCCACCCGAGAGGCTTTCGAGCAAAGCGTTTCTAACGGCCAACGACATTGCCAGTTCCTCGAGGCGCCTTATTGTTGTCGATATATCTCGCACTGCTCCAGGCTTCACACCAGGGCATGGACACGCTGTCCTACGCCACCCTCTTGCTTTTTTGCGATTTAATGCACTGGCACGTACGCACTGGTCAGCAGTCGAAACAACACTGACCCTAGGGGTACAGGGGTATAAAAATAAATCGTGATCAAAAAATATGTATTGTTGGGCGTTTTAAATGAATGGGGAGTGCTAAATGTCCATCAAGTTTTCATATATTTAGCTATTAACTAATTTGTTTGAACCAAATAAAGTTCAAATTTATAAATAATAGCATTATCTATTGTTTTCATTAATTTTTATCCAGATTCAGTTATTGCAAATAGCATAATTTTGACCATGACAAAATCAGCTCCCCACATTTTGGAGTCTATTTTCAGTCACAGAAATTGTCAAGCAATGCACGATATCTTAGATTTTGGTCCACATATCACACAATAGCTCCACCAAATTTAAACAAAATCTATAACACCGTTTTTGAGAAAATCGCTTACCAGTTGGGTCACCTATGAATTTGCCCCATACAAAAACAGTCAAAAAAATTGCATTGCCACTGTTAATCAAATAACTTGACTCATAGGAATTGTCAAGCAATGCACGATATGTCAAATTAAGCCCCACATATTCAGTGATAAATCAGCCAATTTTACTCAAAATCTATAACAACTTTTTGGAATAAAACCTCAAAATGTATGGGTGCCTTGCTTGGATGAAAGTCACTGATAAGGAAGGCGCCAACTGCGAAATCGGAACCTGTGTAGAGAACCAGTCGCCAGAATTAGTTCTGCCAACAACCGCGAACATTTGAATTTAAGCAACATCATTTATTTTGCATATAATATCACAAATTGCAATTAAATAATAAAATAAATCATATTCTAATTTATCAATATATTCGTTGTTATTTTGCGATTGTTTAAATAGTTTAAAATTTCATAGTGAATCGCTATCCCGCCGTGTGTTCATATGGAATCTACCTTAATTTATATATAAATTGCAAAACTCTAAGCTCGTGTCCAGCAATACACAATGCACGGTAGAGCATTCAATTAAGCATCATTTTATATGTCTTCTGACAAAATTTTATCAAAATCTATAATAGGGAATTTGAGAAAATACATACATATTTTGTCAATGATGCTGATTCTATCAATAAATCAAAATTATCGGAGTTCAGCTATCGACTTATATAAACATGCTTTTTGAATTGTCAAGCAAGCGAAAAGAACATTTTGGCATATTTTTGATTTAATTAAATTTTTTGAAAATTGTGGACAAAATGAGCGAGATGATAGAGTAGTTCTCCAACTCTAATCTCGTCGGCATAACTTGCTCGTTATGTCCCTTATTATCAGTACAGTTGCTGTTTACAGTTTTCTTTTTCCAATTTTTCAAAATTCTTTAAATTTTTGCTGAACGCATATCCTACATATGTAGATTATGAGCACAGGGATTAATACACCCACACGATGGATTGAATGGCAACATTTACGAAAAGTTTAAAATGGAATATTTTTTTAATAAGTCGTCTTTTATTTTTTTGTACCTTAATTTGAACGTAGTTGGCCTACTAATAAACTGAGGGGTCACAATCGTCAGAGCCTTAAATGGAAGTATACAATGTAGTAAACTTGTAATCCCGGGTCGTCAGAGCGTAAATGGAGGATGAGTAATTTGATATCCGAGAGAAGAAATTATCAAAGGGTATTACAATATCATCAACGTCCATGTAAAAGGAAACATTTCATCAACACGAGATGTGCTGATGACATAGGAATCATCAAAAAGGAATTGTCTGGGATCAACAGACAAAAAGAGAATCTTCACTGAAGCGTTAGTGATATGACTCTCATACGAAACATCAGTCGTGTCCACTGTAGATGACATCAATGAAGAACCATTCACAGATTCCTTCAGAGAATACACAACTTCATAAGGAAAACTTACCTGCAACTTAAACGGCTTTTCCGAACTGTTATAAAAGGTCGCAATGAGAGCGCGCCTCCTTATTAGTTCTTCAATCACTTTATAGGAAACAGAGTCGACATCTTGTGGCGACTCTATGCAAATATTCAGCGGCCGTGCATCAGTGATGCAATCAGTAATATCAGAAATTTAATCGCGCGTTAACGTAAACGCTATGCACGATTCCATACATTCGTTCTATATTGACGTTTTGCTCCATTAATGGATCGAAACATTTCGACAAAGAGTTCGAAGTAAACCGGAATTTCCCCAGAATTCTGGGAATGAGATAATCCCGTATCCAACGATAAATATCAGAGCCGTCGCATGCGATTTTTATGCGACGACGCGTCGAAAATGAAGATAGCTGTCCACAGCTATTCCAAATCTGGTCCACGAGAGTAATTCGCTGTTCCGTCCGAAAACTATCTCTTACAAAGCTCGATTGCACTCGCAAGCGTTGAATAACTTCAACACCAGGAATGAGCTGCTCATGATCCAAACCTTTGGCCGCCACCAGAAAGAAATCTGGCGACATAGTCACACAGGGTGACCGGCTTTGCGCTTCTCCTCCACAAAAAGTCCATGTTCCGCAATCAGACATGCGGAATATCTGATACCAGGATGACTTCAAATACTCATTAATACGAATTAAAAATTCGAAAATTCGCTTTCCAAATAGAGCACCATTGGCACTCAAAAAGGCCATTGCTCCCTGGTACACATTCCACGCTTGAATATGAGCTGGCGATTCTCTGATTGCTCGGAAATCGTCAAGATCACCTGCTAAATTTGACCGAATTGCAATATTCGGATAGTAGCGTAACAAAACATCATCAGTTCTTGGATATATGCACACGCTGGCACACATACCTCCCTGACGATTAAGTATTTTTAGAAAATCAAACAAAATCCGAGTCTGATTTCCACCGCATTCATGTTTCAACCGATAGTTGTTCAAAGGAAACGTTTCATGTGAATTGGTCTGAACCATTTCAATGGCTTCAGCCTCTACACCCCAAGATATTATAGCGAGATCAGTCTTTATCTGCGTCTCACGGGTGGAGTTGCTATATATTGAGTCTTTATCATACGCATTAGTAACGCTATTAGTAAGCCTTTTACTGGCGTATCCGCAACTGATTCAGGAAAGTCGACATCGATGAAGATCTCTCCTGGTAAAATCAACCATAGAATGTAAGTCCATAAGTTCGACCCATAATCTGGTTTCCAAGTCCGATAAAAAGTAATCTTCGTAGCGCTTATAGCAGCATTTCTCATCAAGTGCGCGGTAGGTATAGGATTATACCTTACGTGCGGCATAGACAACATCTGCACGAAATGAATGCGATGAAGCAGATTCTAAAACAAGGTCATCGAATATGCCAGATACATATAAGAAATGGCTGAAACGAGGGATAAATCTGTTCATGGGCGGAAGGGCCGTTAATACTGATCTTCATACATCTATCAATAAGTTGAATCGATGTCAATTCATTCCAGAATTCAACATGCTGCGGCATCTGGTCTCGGGCATAAAGGCTTAGCGCGGCATTAACAGGGCAAATCTGGAAATCTGACAATGCTTGTATCATCGAGGGGTCAATTTGCATAGGCTTGCAAATCCGTGATAAAACGTCACGTACTAAAGAGTCCTGTACAGATCCATCAAGCGACTCCGATGATAGAAAACCGAGCGAGCTCGGATTACAGATACGATCAACATTCAATTCAACTTTTTCGGGTTCTCGCACCATTATAAAGCTGCGTTCAACTCTTTCATCATGGAGCGAGCACAACGCAGCAAAGTATTCCTCCATGTTTTTCCATTTAATGAATCTCTTCGGATTACGAACCATATACGATTTCCTATTTGGAACATCGTTCCATACGGTAAACATCGGTTCCAAGGAAAGCGTTTCCTGTAAAACCATCTCTTTCATCGCGGGTACTTCCCGCGCTCCTAAGCTCTAAAAATGCAAAGACACGAATGAGGAAATAATCTCCTCTATCATGCTTGATTTTATACTATCTGGATCGTCCGTCTCGGGCACGTGAGTGATCCCGCTAGACGGCTTTTCACCATCATTTTCTGCGGTGCAGCGAATTGCTTGCTGTTCGCTTCTACTATAGACGAGACGTCGGCGATGCTAGGCTCCTTACTAGAGGGCGACTCATTGTAGAAGTTTTATCTCCAGGAGCCGCTGACTTCTTTCGCTTCAGCGAGTCTTGGTTTTCATTCATTTCATCTTTTTCTTTATCGGCTACTTCTTTTGTCGTAGTATCCACAGCAGTGCCTGAACGCTTTTTATCTTTGCTTTTCATACTCATTTTACGAACTTTAGATCCGGGTATTACTTATCCAAGTGCTGGCAGTTTAATCCACGAAAGGTACCCGTCATTTTTCATACTGTCAGTGCCAGAAATTATAAATATTAGGGATAATGTTTTTGGCTAAAGGGTTTGGCCATCCGATAGTTTATGA
Source organism: Drosophila sturtevanti (assembly GCA_018150375.1). Taxonomy (NCBI): domain Eukaryota; kingdom Metazoa; phylum Arthropoda; class Insecta; order Diptera; family Drosophilidae; genus Drosophila; species Drosophila sturtevanti. The sequence continues at coordinate 195,193 of JAECWJ010000310.1, forward strand.
ATAGGTTGAAAAATACATAATAGGTATGACAAAATTAAAATAATCAATAAACAAATAGTTCATTTTATTAATAATAATAATTGGTAAATAATTAGATCAAAGTGTCCTTTGTTTTAATGTGTTTCATTAATTATAATTATTTAATAATAATGTTTATATTTTCTTCAGATGAGAATACAGAACTGTTGTCAACTGGAATAATTGGCTCAAGTTAAATCTAACTTCTGAACGTTGATGACCTGACGAAGGATGTCATCGAGTACGGACCATGTTACTAAAAAGTTCAGGATTCTTGGATTACATAAAATAACATTTTAAAGTAATTAAAAACGTAACATAAAAATTATTATTATAAAAATGGCTCTTTTATTTTAAAAATAAGCACACGAACATAACACTATTCGTTCAAAACCGAAAACCGCAATTCAAAAATAAATTAAATTGTAGAGTACATATCTATGTATGTATATACATACATACGTACATACGTTTGTATGTATTTATTTATCATGCGCGAGCTACGATCATGTCTCTCTGTTTCCCTTTCAACGATAATCGACAAAAAATATAAGAAACGCACATACACACTATAGACTATCTTTCGTTTTTCTCCCTCATTTGATCATTCAACTTGACTCTTTCTCACACATGAACAAACTGTATAGCAGTGTGTCGCATGCAGTCACAGCTGAGCATTTGTTTGTGGGCGTAGTAACAAAAAGCTTTCAAGCTTTACCATAAAAAAATATCGGCCGTGCCAAAGTTTGTATACCCTAGCAGTTCAAAGACTTTTGTCTCTTTCACACTGGTTGTTAAGCACGTGTTTGTATATAAGTATCTATGTATGTACATATGTATATTAAATTTTGTATATAAGTATGTAAATATGTATATTAAATTTATCCAATCTGATTCTAATTTACTTGTTTGGTGTAAAAGTAGAATTAATATTATTTGGTTGAGATATTTATAGAATTGAAAAAGTTTTTCTCATATTCGATCAAGGAATAGAACCATGTGAGTTTCGTTTGCAATTTGTGGGCGATTTTGGACAGTAATATTCGGAAACGTCAAATCAACAACAAAAATGACGTAACAACAGCCCTTATTGAGGAATGGTCCAAAATAAGTCCAGAAACCACAATGAAATTGTTTGGTCCAAAGGGTATGAAAGCAGTTTTAAATCAAAAGGGGACACACACTAAAAATTAAGTTTTAAAACATTATCTATACATAGAACATTGTTGCCATTTTTTTAAGTTGGGTCGAATAATTGAATTGTTTAGTTTTTTAAGCTTTGATAAATAAAGAAATAAAGACTTTTGTCTCTTTCACACTGGTTGTTAAGAACGTGTTTGTATATAAGTATGTATGTACATAGGTATATTAAATTTTGCAATTGATTTAAGGCGGTATTTATTATCCGATCTGATTCTAATTTACTTGTGTGGTGTAAAAGTAGAATTAATATTATTAATATTATTTGGTTGAGATATTTATAGAATTGAAAAAGTTTTTCTCATATTCAATCAAGGAATAGAACCATATGAGTTTCGTTTGCAATGTGTGGGCGATTTTGGACAGAAATATTCGGAAACGTCAAATCAACAACAAAAATTACATAACAACAGCCCTTATTGAGGAATGGTCCAAAATAAGTCCAGAAACCACAATGAAATTGGGTGGTCCAAAGGGTATGAAAGCAGTTTTAAATCAAAAGGGGGGGACACATTTAATATGAAGTTTTAAAATATTGCCTATAAATAGAACATTGTTGCCATTTTTTTTAAGTTAGGTCGAATAATTGAATTGTTTAGTGTTTTAGTTTTTGTTACCTACATCTTGCAGTTTAGATATGTGTATTATAATAAATGAAGTTGATTTTTTTAAGTTTAAGCATTAACAAAAATTTCTGCATTTAATTTTTTTAAATTTTACTGGTATAAATGTTATTGCGATTTCAATTTTATAATTTAAGAAGGGTCAAATAAGCTGTGAGCCACTGAACGTAGCTTACAATTACAGGCAGACAGTCATGAATCATGGGATTTTCACACATAGTGAAAAGAATTGAAACTGAAAGATAATCTATCTTTGTATTGCAAAGTAAATTGAAAAATAATACTACTGGCATGAGATGTTGTGTGTTGTTATCAATTCTTTTTCGAGTAATTTGTAACGAATTGAATCAATCATCTTTAGCGGAAATCTTTACGTAGCTTAGCAAAAATACGAAAAAAAAACACATTGGTGTCTCTCTCTTTATCAAAACGCCATTTATATTTGCATCCCCATAAGCATGAATGCATATGTATGTATTTAGATGTAGGTACGTACATGAAGAGAGTGTTGGTGTCGTTTGATTGGTTTGATATGTAGCCTACATCGTTGTCTCCCTCTTTATTAAAACATTTCGCGTAACACACACGCATGTTACACAGGGCGAGAAAATGTCGCTCACGCCATTTGTGTTTGTTTGCATCCACTTAAGTATGTATCTACACATGAGTTTATTGATGTATGTGTGTGTAAGCGGGTATAGCAGTTGGACGATTAGTTTACAATAATGGAAGGCGCATCTGCCATGTTTAATTCTAATAAGAGAGGCATTCACTCAAAAGCAAAAATTTGGGATGTTTTTACACCCTTGCAGTTCAATTTAATTACTTTCTACATCATATCGGCCTTAAGATTTTTAAACTTCTGTAAATGTATGATTAAAAAAATGTTATGTAAACATTGAAATGACGAGAAATTTTTAGAATAAACAATTTTTGCCCGAGGTCACTCTAATCTCTAATGCTTTCTGTACGTTATAGCACTCTAATTCGACCAAATCGACCATGGTCAGTCGGACCAGGCTATATCGTATTGTGGCTATTGGTGCTTAAGAGTATATATACTTTATGGGTGGGATACAAATACCAGACCAATTTTATTATACCTCTGCATGGTTTAATGAATTGTAGTGTATCAAAAGTTGCATAATACTAAGTAATTTGGCCATTTTGATAATAGAATAGTTGTTGACTAAGGATATATTCTCCGACGAAGTTATAAATAATTTTGCTACATAATGCACAAAAATAAAATTTAATATGTTACTTGTTTATATTAACTACATAATACATTAAGTAATTAATATGACAGGAACTGCAATTTTCTCTATTCACTTAATTTATACCTGTACCCGTGGGTACGAGCCGAAAAATCAAATTTCGTGTCGGGTACGGGCGGGTGTGGTTTAGGCAGCTCAACCAAGTTCACCCGAAAAAATGTAGAAAATATGATCCCGTTAAATATTTAAATATTTCCATTAACAAAGCAAGAAGAATGTCGAACGCTGCAAATAATAAAAAAAGTGAAGAATTTGGTTCAGAGAGGCATAAGTGCTAGTAATGTTTAAGAACGTGGAATTTGATGGAAAACTTATGGAGTATGTGTGCTGTTGCAAATGCAAACTTGTTTAGAGTTTTGGAAACAGGCAACAGACCTCAAATTGTTGCAAGTTGTTCCTAAAAATATACTGTGCAAAAACTTTATTTTCCCACAATAAATATGAAGGAAATTTAAAAAAAAAATTTTTTTTTTTATATTTGTCTAAAAGTAAAATCAGAGATTATTTTCAATTAATATTTAAACCAGCTTTCCTTTTTTTTCAGTTGTAGTATTAATTAGATATATTGGAATACTCTTAATTCAAATAATAGCATTATAAATACAATACTATTAATAAAGTTATTTATTTGTTTAAGCCTATATCGATAGTTTAAGGAGAAAAATTCGATATCGCTAAATTTTTATTTAAATTGATGGAATAAGAAATTCAAATTTTAACAATGTTAATTTGACTCAATGCAAACAAAATATAATAATATACAATTTATTTTTGATCTACATTTTATTCATTCGTTAAATTTTTATAACAAAGAAAATAAACAAAACTATAACTTTAACAGTATGCTGAGATCCAATATAAGTACATTACATAGTTTCTAAAAAACTACAAACAATTAATAATTAACAATATAATTAATTGAGATCCATTAGAGCTAGAAAACCTTAATCAATCTAGGCATTTTTTTTGTAAAAAAAGCATGTCAACATGCTTCGCATTTAAAAAAGTCCATCGATTGCTTATAACAAGCCCAGCTTTACTGAACATCCTCTCTGATTTTGTCCACAAGAAATTTATGTCCATACTCAGTATACTAAAATTAATAAACGTGTATTAATTTAAACTTTATACGTGCCAAAGAAATTAATACAATTACCTCCCAATATTTTATAGGTTACCCATATTCATTAGAATGCTTCTTTGCAAATGTTGTTTTGCACAAATTCAAGTATATTTTGGCAAGTCTTTGTGGTATCTCAGCACGCGTTGAGGGCTCTAGTTTATCTGAATCATGAGAGGAAGCAGTGTTACCGTTTTGGCTTATTTTCGGCTAGATCTGGCTTATTTTCAATCCGATTGCGGATAAAATTCGGAAATTGCGGATAGCGGAAAATCTGGCTTATTTTAGAATCGAAACAGCTAATTTTTAGCTTACTTAATGCTTCACTTTAGTTGTCAAAATAAAGTTTCTCAAATACCTATTAATTGACAAAGTAGCAGTCTGGCAACTATTAAAGTCTTGCATCACTAATTTCTGCAACACTTCCATCTGTAACTGCATATCTTATTGAAGTACATTTGAAAATTTGAGGGAAGGACTTAACGGATTCGACGAGGGATTATTGCAGCTATTGTAAGTGTACCATCAATGCTAAATTATGTGATTTGCGGGCACATGCAATTTCCAAGAAACACACCGGAACCCATAATGCTTTCGCACAAAAAAAAAAAATAAAATTGAGTTTAAAACTAGAAAGATGGACTAACTTCGGCCGTGCCGAAGATCGTATACCCTTACAGATTTTCTCTATATAATTCACCAGAAGCATTATTGTAAATTAAACATACCAAATTTACAAATTCAAAATTTTGAGCTTGAGGAAAAATATTTTTCATACAAAATTTTTTTTTGTACCGATTGTTCCTGTAGCAGCTATATGATATAGCCAACCGATTCTGATAAAACTTGATTGAAGTATTAAGAAGTATATGAAACTCACAAATATCAAATTTCGTGGCATTCGGTTGAAAAACAACAGAGTTATTGAGGATAAAGCTTATTCATGACCGGTCGTTCCTATGGGAGCTATATGGTATAGTCGTCCGATCGGGATGATTCCGAGATATACAATGCCTGCAGCAAAAAGGAGCCTATGCTGAAAATTTCAGCTCTGTAGCTCTTATGGTCTCGGAGGAGAAGCTGTTGATCCAGACAGGCGGACAGACGGACATGGTCATATCGACTCGGCTATTCATGCTGATCAAGAATATATATACTTTATATAGTCGGAGATGCTTCCTTCTGTGCGTTGCAAACTTCTGACCAAAATTAATATACCCTCTGCAAGGGTATAAAAAATAAAATAAGAAACAGGATGAACGTTGATACGTTAAATTCAATAAAACCATAAGGTAATATCTCAAAAAGTGAGAAAAGTAGTCTTATCAGAACAAAAACTTATTTTTTAAATTCTAGTTCCGGACTGCGCCGACACAACAAATGTTGCTTTGATTACAAAATTTCTCCAAACTGCCTCAAATCTATAGAAACTGAGGAACATTTAGATAATGAGCCCGAAGAGTCTGTCGATAATCTAATAGCGGAATTAATGTAATTTAAAAGAATGTACAAAGTTCAAATTTTTTTTGTTTATCATATATATGAAATTTTGTTCAAAATATATTTTTTTTATAATATAAAAATGAAGTAAGCAAGTCGTCGCTGCCGACTTGAGTATACCCTGTACCAAATAAGAGGTATTTTATAAACTCAAACTTCTTCCAAATCCCCATTAATTGAATATAAATTATTTTATAAAATTCTCCTAGCAAGCCGAAACACCAAATGCATGCTTTCTCGCTCACTCATGTCAGTGAACGAAACTAATGCGTCATTCGGTACCAGTGATGTTATTTTTTGATAGGCCAAAACAGCTAGATCGCCTCAAGAAAACAGCTAAAAAAAGCTGAATCCCCCGGAAAAAAAGCGGGAAAAAAGCTGATTTTTGTATATTGTTTTTTATTCAAGAATGAATGTATTATACAATAATACTATATTGTCTATATTGCTTAATATAGCGTTTAACGTATCAACGTTCATTTATTTTGGATTTAACCAAATTTACTTGGCTAAAACCTCTCAACTTCGTCATTTAACCAAGGCAGTGACAGCATTTGCAGAGCAGCTGAAGCCAATTCATTAAAACCGGTCGTTTCCCCCAGAATCCTGGTATTTTAATACTTCTTTCCATAACTTTATAGTGTCGTATACATTTTCCCATTGTATTAAGCTTATTTCATTGTATTTTTTTTTTTTTTTTTTTTTTTTTTTTGACTGCGGTATATTGAATTTGCAATCTGTCCGGTGACAATCAGCAAGTTTTCTTGATTGGGCATTGACGGTTACAATGTTTGTATGTTAAACAGTATTAAAATAGTGTGTTGGGATGGTTATATGACGTGGCAGGAAATTAAATAGAGATATTATTCTTAATTATGCGGCAGGTCTAGCGTGTGGAGTCTTCTTAAGCGCCTGGTGGTGGTGCTGTTTTCTAGCATATTGATGGCGTACGGGTTTACGTGCCTTTCAAGGCGCTCCAGATATGCTGCGGTTAGTCTGGAAATCTCTTGATCGACCCATGGGATATCCAGTTCAGTATGTATTTCCCTATTTGACGTTAGTAAGTGGGCATTTGAAATGATCCTTAGCGCCTTGCTTTGGAATTTTTGTATTAGGTCACAGTTGGATCGGCTGGCGGTGCCCCAGATTGGTATTCCATATTTCCACATTGGCTTCATTATGACTTTGTAGATTAGAAGCTTTATGTTTAGCCGAAGGGTAGAACTTCTCCCGATGAGCCACAGGTACTTTTTCAGCTTTGTGTCGAGCTGGCCTCTTTTGCTCTTCAGATGCTGCTTCCATGTTAGCCTTCTGTCCATAATCAGTCCCAGGTATTTGGCTGAGTCACAGATGGGGATGGGGTTCCGTCGAGTAGTATAGTCGGACAGTAACCTCTCCTTAATGTAAATGTTGTTTGAACGCATTTTTCTGGGTTGACCTCCATGTTCCATCTTTTGAGCCAGATGCTTGTGATGTCTAGCTGCATTTGTAGAAGGTTACTAGCCTCCTGTGGCAACCTTCTACATCATTGTACTGACGCTCAATTCTATTAGTATTGGGAGTATTAAAATACTCCAGGATTGGAGTGATGCTTTTTTTCAATTTTCAAAATGTTTTCAACAGAAAAAGCATCAATCTGTTTTAATATTAATACTTATAGACTTACATTTTTAACATTTCAATCGTCAAATGCGATAGAAACAACTGACCAAATTGAGAAAAAGTAAAATTAATAAAATATATATTTCAATTTGTTAAAAAAGCTAGAATTCTCGCTGCCCGCTGTTTTCAAATTTTTCCCGCAATCGCATTTCCAAAACAGCCAGATCTGGCTGGAAAAAAGCTGAAATGACATCAGTGTTCGGTACAAAGCAACATGCGCATGCTATCTCGCTCACACATTTCAGCTGCTGCTGCCCATAGAATTTCAGTTCAAAACATATATGTATGTGTATATCACCGATATTTATTAACCGATTTCGGTTAAATACGGTCAGACGGTACATATTGGTTATATAATTAGTTTGCCCAAGAGAAATACTGTAGCTTTAATACAACTCTAGTTATAGTTTTTTCTTATTTCCGTGGGCGGAAGTAGGCGTGGCAAAAATTTGAAACAAACTTGATCTGCGTAGACACTAGACGGATGTTGACACCAAGTTTGGTTGCTCTAGCTTTTATAGTCTCTGAGATCTAGGTGTTCATACGGACGGACGGACGGTCATATCGACTCGGCTGTTGATGCTGATCAAGGATATAAGTATATACTTTATAGGGTCGGAAAATTTTCCTTCTGCCTGTTACATACATTTTAGCGACTTTAATTTATCCCTGAACCCTATGGGTACAGGGTATAAAAGTCAGCTTACTTTTCAGCTATTTTTTTCTGGGATTTAGCTTATTTCGGCTTGTTTTTTTTTGCTATTTCAGCTTATTTTGCTCGGGTAAAAACGGCAACACTGAAGGGAAGCGAGTTCACTTTCAAGAAGCTTCTTCGCTTGAGCAGCTCAAGTTGAGCTCAAGTTGAGCTTGACGAATTTGGGTAATGGTTCCACATCGAAGACAATTTTGTTTTTCTGAAAAAAACTTGCTGTAGCCAACATGTTTGGTTGTTTGAGACAACTGAGAATTTTTGCCTTGACTGTGCAATAGAAATAATACTTCAGTGAAACTTTTGGAACTTTTCTCAAACATCAACATAAATTCTGGATTTATGTATAAGCCTTGCTCTGTACTTTTCGCTGTAAATTTCTTTTGGCATTTCGCCATATTACATACATATGTATGTATTTTGTTTTAGGCTTCATGCTTGCGAAAAGAAATTAAGTTTCCAAGTGATTGTTATCGATAGTCACTTAGTGTTGGAAAATTGTACTCAAACAAGTGATCGAAACTTACAAAGATACATGATGCATGGCTGCGTAAGTGTCATCGTCGAAGCGATACTTGGGTAAAAGCAGTTCATCGAGGTGAACTGGCTCACTCGGCCTTTTTTTCGAAGTGAGCCAACTCACTTATTTGGCTCACTGGCTCACTTGCTGATAGCTCATGAGCCGATAGTGAAAACTGAAGTAAAATATGTTGCATTTTAACCTGTTTAAAAATATTACATATATTAAAATTTTTTTTTCTTTAAACTAACAGAACAAAATTTTAATTAAAAATATATTTTTTAGCTCCTTTCATTGGGAATATAACAAAATTATAAGATAAAATATAACAGAAAATAAAAAACAAAATAAACATTCTTTGCACGTGTGATAATATTGATTATATACATATATAAAAGTAGAATATATCAGGGCTATAAAAAAAGAACCGATTAGGTATGAACTGGTTTGTGAATTTAAAAAAATACTTACTCAATACTTACATGTTGTTATGCAAAAACATCAGGCTTTCCACGTTCTTCGGTTTAAGTAAAGACCTTTTTTTTTGCACTGTTTCACCTGCGCTGGAAAAAATGCGCTCACAGGGCACAGATGTAGTGACTATGCAGAGCCGTTTTAGCATGTATGTGTAAAGTAAGGCATACTGTAATTTTCGCTGGTTCCACCATACTAAAGGATCGTCCTTCCGATTAATATACTCCTCGGCAAGATATTTATCCATTTCCCGGGTAACTGCTGCTGTGCTGTTGCTGGGCTGACTGATTTGATGAAAAGAGCTGTCATACTCAGTCCATACGTCGTCCCCATTTAAAGTTTTGACAGTATCGTTATTGGCGGTTTCAACTGTGGTCTGTGCAGCGACTGGACACATCGATATTAGTTTTTTTTTTAAATCTTCTACCGATTTTTGGAAAGCGTCCACAGATTTAAAACATCTTCCTTTAAATCTGGGATCTAAAATTGTGCTCTCCGCAAACAACATATTTGCCTCGCAATTCTGAAATCTGTCATTCATATCCAAAATAACATCATTGCAAATTTCTATCAAAATGGGAGCTTTCACCGTTTGGCTTAAGGTGACCATTTTTTTTGCAATAAGCAAATAATTACTTTTATTTTGGACAGTCACATTCATGATGAAATAATATAAGGTGGTCTCGTCGGAAGCCGAAGTTTTCCGAAGTATACACTTTAACTTCAGTGCACGTTTGCTTGTTGAAAGGAAAGGTTCTGTGCGGACGAATTTATTTTTGAAAACATTAACCCTTACGTAGACTTTAAAAAAATGAAATATGTATTGCAAATTTTGCTGCAAAGCTGTGACTGGGGTGAAGTTAATTCATGTGCCCCAAGTGTGCCATTAAAAGAAAATTGTGGGAGCAGAGCCTGGGGTGCAGCCTTGGTGAAAACTCCCAAATTTGTGATACCCACTTTAATGATTCGCAGTGGAAGTCTGCACCTGCAAAAGGTCAGACATTTAAAAGGAGGCGACTTAACGCAGATGCCGTACCTAAAGTGATAGAGCCTGAACCAGAAAAGATAAAAGACGGCTATGCAAGTGGGAGTACACAAACAGAGTAAGTTTGAATAGTAAAAAAAATGCATTCCTGTAAACAATAACGTGACTGAGTTAGGTCCTGTTCATTGTTTAATGAAAACAAGAGCTTAAGGGAAAAAATTCGTACTTTGGAGTACGAAATGCGTCGCTTAGAGCAGCAGCTGAAGGAGTCTCATCAGTTGGAGGAATCTCTACGCAAAATCTTTACGGAAACGCAGATACGGATACTGAAGAATGGTGGACAAAGAGCGACGTTCAATGCCGACGACATTTCTTCAGCTATTTGTCTCCACACTGCAGGCCCTCGAGCGTATAACCATCTGTACAGAAAAGGATTTCCTTTACCCAGTCGTAGCACTTTGTACAGATGGTTATCAGATGTGGAAATAAAAACAGGATGTTTCGATGTGGTCATAGACCTAATGGATAGTGATGGAGTTGATACGCTTTGCGTACTCGCTTTCGACGAGATGAAGGTCGCTGCTGCCTTCGAGTATGACAGCTCTGCTGATATTGTCTACGAGCCAAGCGACTATGTCCAACTGGCTATTGTTCGTGGTCTAAAGAAATCGTGGAAGCAGCCAGTTTTCTTCGATTTTAATACCCGAATGGACCCGGATAATCTTAACAATATATTAAGGAAACTGCATAGGAAAGGATATTTAGTAGTTGTTATTGTATCCGATTTAGGTACCGGAAACCAAAAGCTATGGACAGAACTCGGTATATCAGAATGTAAGTTTCGTATATGCCTTAAAAAAATCAGATAATCCTTTAAATTTCATTTTTTAGCAAAAACCTGGTTTAACCATCCAGCAGGTTACCACTTAAAGATTTTCGTTTTTTCGGATACGCCACATTTAATTAAGTTAGTCCGTAACCACTATGTGGATTCCGGATTAACAATAAATGGGAAAAAATTAACAAAAAAAACAGTTCAGGAGGCACTTCAGCTTTGCAACAAGTCCGATCTGTCTATCCTGTTTAAAATTAATGAAAATCATATTAATGTTCGATCGCTCGCAAAACAGAAGGTTAAATTGGCTACCCAACTGTTTTCGAATACCACCGCTAGCTCCATCAGACGCTGCTATACATTGGGGCATCCCATTGAAAATGCCACCGAAACTGCGGACTTCTTCAAATTGATGAATGATTGGTTCGACATTTTTAATTCTAAATTGTCCATATCCAATTGCATTGAGTCCTCGCAACCTTATGTCAAGCAGTTGGATATACAGAATGACATTTTGAATCGAATGTCGGAGATTATGGAAACACGAATTCTGGATAAACCCAAAAGGCTCCCATTTCAAAAAGGGATTATTGTGAATAGTGCTTCCCTGGATGGCTTGTATAAATATTTGCAAGAAAAATTCAGTGTGCAATACATAATAACAAGCCGTCTCAACCAAGACATTGTGGAGCATTTCTTTGGCAGCATGCGATCGAGAGGTGGACAATTCGACCATCCGACTGCAATTTAAGTATAGGTTAAGAAAATATATAATAGGTATGACAAATTTACAAGAATAAGTTACCAAAAATGTAATTTCATGATTTATAATTGTTTAATGTTTAGCTATATGTTTCAGGAAAGTTTAAGTTGAGAATGTAGGTAGTTATGTGCTGTCTATTGTGTTTTGTCTTTTATTTGTTTCTTTTCATTTTATTATTTAATCATTTTCCTTATGCTTATCCAGCCAGGAATACAGAAATGTTGAGAAATGCGGAAAATGTCGAAGAGGAAAACTCTGAAAGCTGGCTTAATTTAGACTTAAGTTCTAAAAAAAAAGAAAGTAAGACTGAAGATGATGAGCCTGTCGATGATGAGCCTGTCGATGATGAGCCTATCGATGATGAGCTGAGCATAATAAGTAATATAGATGTCACCGAAATGGATGAGTTGACGGAGGATGCGATGGAATATATCGCCGGCTATGTCATAAAAAATTGAGAATCAGTGGCAAAGTAAAAGAAAATTTGACATTCACATATGTCGACGAGGTGTCTCACGGCGGGCTTATTAAACCATCCGAAAAATTTCAAGAGAAGCTGAAAGAGCTGGAATATATTTTTTCCCAGTATACAAATAATAATAATTTTCAAATTACAAAAATGTGAAGGAAAAATTAATATTAGCAGCGCAAAACGTCGATGTCGATATACTAGTAAAATCTTTTATTTTAAAATTAGGATATATTTTAGAATTAAGTACTTAAACAAAAAAATTGAAGTTAAAAATCAAAAACAAAAGTTAATTGGAAACTCCAAATTATTAAAAATAAAACTTTAAAAATAATTTCGTCTACTTAATATTATGAGTTAATTCAAACCCCACGGACATGCTAAGGGTTAATCAACAATCATCGCTTTCTCTTTCAGACTCAATAGGAAACTCAGTAGTCTAGTGCCTTTCACTCGCACTTATTGCAAGCATACGTTAAGTGTATGTCTCTTGCCGACGGGACCACCTTATATTATTTCATCATGGTCACATTTTTCTCTGCCAAAATTTCCTTTTCTTAATGGCTTATGAGCAATCAAATTTAGGGTATGAGCGACTGACATGCCTCCAATTTCCCATTCGAATGGCGCTAACAATATTTGCAGCGTTATCAGATGCTATTGCCACTATTTTGTTCTTAAGGCCCCATTTTGCAACGGTTTTGTCAATAAATTCACAAAGATTTTCAGACGTATGGGACACGGAAAATTCCTGGCAAGCTATTGCGTATGATTTCAGCACCGTTTCCTCTTTTTCAATGAAGTGCACTGTCATTGCGAGGTAGCTTTCGTTGGCAACTGATGTCCAGCTATCTGCCGTAAGACAGACTGCTGTAGCCGCACTGAGCTGATCTACTATAGCACCTGCATACTCATCCCGAATTTTGGGGAGTAACACATTTGTCAACGTCTTCCTTGTCGGGAGGGTATAGCCTGGATAGTGTGAGACGTCGTGAAGAAGTTTTTGGAACTCAGGTTCCTCCACCATTCTCAAAGCATGGTGCCCCTTGGCAATCATTTCCTTTTTCACTTGTATGCGAAGATTTGCTCGCCGGAATTGGTTTTGGGAACAAACAAGTTGATTTTTTGTGAGTAGTTTCCAAAACAACTGAGCTTTCCACGTTTTGTCGTATAACGGTCTCAATAGCTGCTGGATGCTTGGTTTTTAAATGCCTATTCAAATTGCCTTGTGACTTCCAGCTTAAGACACTTTTGCAAATCTTGCATTTAGCCTGTTGCGTTCCCAAGTCCTCAAAATGATACCAAATTTCGCTGTGCTTTCTAATTGACGACATTGTATAAGTTAAACGAACAACACGATTCGCGCCAAAAAAGTGAACGTTCACTTTGCGAAAGCCAATTGGGAAGAACGCAAAATGAGCCATAAGAGTGAGTGAGCAAAACTGAACTACTGAGTCAAAATGAGCCACTGAGCCAAAATGAGCCATATTGGAGGAACCAGCTTAGTGGCTCAGTTCAGTGAGCCATTCATTTTAGCTCACTCACTTATGAGCTACCCAAGTCTAGTCAATTCCCATTTACTGGGTATTAATAAATAACTACAAGTAAGACTGATTTTTGATGCGGGTTTCTCTTATTACTATGTATTTTGTACACCTTCAGAAATATTTTTGGAAAATTTTTTGAATTATCTTACCAATTCGTTATTTTCTTTCTTATTTGTATTCAATGAATCTTTGTTGAATATTTTACTAATTTAATTAGTTAACTTGAATATTATTAGGCCTGTAACGTAAAATACATCATCATTTCTATTTTTTGTGCATCCTTTCCAATTGCGCAATATCGCTCCACACTGGTTGTGGACGCTGGCGTCTCTGGATTTTCAGAAAGAAGAAAGAAATATGTTGACGAATATTCTTACTTGCTTGCATTGCGATGAGTGAGAATAAGCTTTCCTCATCGTCGGATGATTTTTTATATATAGTAACAATAAGAGGTAGTCTTCTTTAAAAGTCTCCGTTTCGGATTACTGAAAGCGAAAAAAATAAAATAATTTAATCATATAATATATATTGTACATATATAGAAATTGTAAATTTTGATGAGTTCATAACTTTACAGATGTGCGTCGTTGCATACATACCAAACTTATAAATAACGAATTTCGTAACAATCGCTTCTTAATCTTTATTATTTATTAATAATAAAATGTTAACAAAATATAAGCGACCTTAAAATTAAAAGTTAAAAAAAGTGATCATTAAGTTCAATGATCAATGACGATGTTTTTCTATATTCACGAAATTCATTGATATTTACGAAACAAAATGGCTGAATATCTAGTGCAATCAAGCTCATTAAACCTTTCAGATCAGATATGTAATATGTAAGTAAGACAATTGGGACGCCTCCCTTTAATTTGTTCTATGAGATTTGTCGTATTAACTGCCAATTTTATAACTTTTCCACAATCTGTCTGCTGTTTATCGATTCAAAAGATGCTGCCAAATATTCGATAATTGCCGCTTAAGTTTAAGGTATATAAATAACATAATAGTTTTCCTTTGACGTTCCTATGAGAGAGAAATTTTAGAATTAAAAAAGTAAAAAAAAATTAAAAGGTACTTTTAAAATGTATGGAAGTCGTACACATGACTTTTGTCACTCGTAGGCTCAACTGCTCCCTAGTCAGTCTTAACTGGACGCTTCTCCCGAGCGTGGACAAAGTGAAATACCTGGCTCATTCTTGACAGACGTGCAGCGCATTAAATCGCGAATATCTGTGTGAAACATAGACGCAAGAACCTCGTGTGAAAAAATACCAGTGGAAAATTACCAGAAACATAAACAAGTTGAATTGCGGTAACTTGTTTACAAGTTTAGTGAAAAGTGCCGTACGATTGCTCTGATTGGCCAGCCAATCAGGTGGGAGAGTATATTAAAAAGTGCAGCATACTTTTAGGCAGCGCCTAAAAGTATAGCAAACTCGCGGGCAGAGACCCAAAAACAAGTGTACGTGTGTGTATCAGTGCGCGGTACCCAGTACAATGAACACTCGCTGCATGAACGGCACAAGAAGCTGTTGTGGGAGCACCACCAGCATGGTGAGTGTTTCCACCGTCGCCGAATCCGCGGATTCAGTTGCAGAGTCGGATGCCGAGTCGTCGGTGAGTCTGGCTGCTGCTGTCGGTGCCGCCGGGAGCCGTCGGAAGGGGCGGAAAGCGCAGGTCCGCATGGTGTCGGTGCCGGATCTGATGGCCAGCGAGGCCACGGTCGCCAAGAGGGTAGCATTGAAAACGGTGAAGAGGAAAGCGCCCGTTGTCGCTGCCGATGCCGCTGCTGACGTCAACGTCGATGTCGCACCCGGGGCCGTCGTCGTCGAAGTGCCGCAATGCCCAGCGTAGCGTATTGTGGCGGGCGGAACGATTCGACTTCACTTCCTTGTGGATAGACGTGTTTTCCTGAGCTCTTGCTTACACTTACTGCTTTCGCCAATACAAAATCGCGATGAATTTAAATTCTTGTTGTAAAATTCGGTGTTTCTCCTTTCATCGCTTTTGTTGCTATTTTGTTACTTACAAACGCAAAAACAAAAAAATATATTAAAATTATTCTTCACAGAACAACAAAGATTTTATATCATTGTTGTTGCGCTTTTTATATTTGCTTTTGATCTTGCGTTTGTAATCTTTACCGTTGCAAGTTGCTCTCGCGTTCTCGCCCACGCATTGATATTGCATGTGCAGTGTTTGTGGCTCTCCCGCTCTTTACCTTTTTATGCCCTGTACCCATAGGGTACAAGGGTATATTAAAGTCGCTAAAATGTATGTAACAGGCAGAAGGAAAATTTTCCGACCCTATAAAGTATATATATTCTTGATCAGCATCAACAGCCGAGTCGATATGACCATGTCCGTCTGTCCGTCTGTCCGTCCGTATGAACATCGAGATCTCAGAGACTATAAGAGCTAGAGTAACCAAACTTGGTGTCAACATCCGTCTAGTGTATACGCAGATCAAGTTTGTTTCAAATTTTTGCCACGCCCACTTCCGCCCCCGCAAATTAGAAAAAACTATAACTAAAATACTATTAGAGCTACAGTAATTAATAATTAATAATTTTAGTAGACTCAATTATATAGCCAATATGTACCATCTGACCGAATTTGACCGAATTCGGACAATAATTATCGGAGATATACGTATATATGTTTTGTACTGAAATTCTATGGGCAGCAGCAACTGAAATGTGTGAGCGAGATAGCATGCGCATGTTGCTTTGTACCGAATGACGCATTAGTTTCGTTCACTGATGTGAATGAGCGAGAAAGCATGCATTTTGTGTTGCGGTTTGTTAAGAGAATTTTATGAAAAATTTTATTCAATTAATGAGGATTGCGGAGGACTCTGTTTAAATGAAATATCCTTTTTTGGTACAGGGCATACTCCAAGTCGGCATGGACGACTTGCTTACTTCATTTCTTTTGCTCGCGCTCTGATCTATCTCGCGTGATACGTGTGCGTGTTTTCTCTTAGTTTCTCTCTATTTTCTCTGCAAGTTTGACCCAAGTGTCGAATTTGCTCCAACTACTGAGTGAGTTTTTTCTTTGGCCTTTTATTTTATTCTTTACCAATTTACATTTTTATTTTTTTATTAATACTAAATTTTATAAAATTGGAAATCCGCGTAATCCTTCCATGCATCTGCCTGTCCCCAATTTGAACTCGGCCAGAGCACCACATTCTCCATTGCTAAAACCAAACCCGCCGCAGCTTATTTCGTTTACTACTCCCGTTCCGCCAAGCGATCGGAAAGATGAGACTATTTCCATTTCTCCAGGAAATGGTCTCCCTTTACAGGCGAATAAAGCTGTAGTTTCCGATATGTCTGGGCATATATCCAACATAGGGAATATTGCCAATAGGGATCCTGTCAGAGGCCTACATACGGACACTCTCATTGAATCTGCTGCGGTTATAAATGCCGTGGTGGCATTTATACAGGTGTTCCTCGGAAGAAACACATATTTGTTTCTAGGCTTGATCCCGTCGGATGACGTCTTAGCTTTCATTAAGACAAAAGTTCAAGCCAACAAAATATCGGTGGAAAAATTTAAATTTGATTATTCAAGAGAGATCTCTTCTTTTAAGATTAGTGTCCCGGTCGAACTGTTTGACTGTATTTGCAGTAACAGTTTTTGGCCGGATCACATTTTAGTTAAAGAGTACACGGCCAAAAAGAAAACTCGAGATCAGATTAGGCTTTCTATCCCCGCCTCTTCAACTTCTGCCGGACCATCAGCATCTGCTGGTGGTTCAAAAAACTAATTTCGTCTCTTTGTCTGGCCTATCAGAATGTAAGAGGACTTAAATCTAAGCTTCCTAGACTATATGTAGATAGTTTAGTATTTGATTTTAATATTTTAGCTTTTACAGAGACATGGTATTAGCGATGCATCTGTTCTTTCTTCAAAATTTTCAATTTTTTGGCGTGATCGGACCAATCGCGTAGGTGGAGGAGTTTTGATAGCAGTTGACTCTAATTTACCCTCTGACATTATTCATTCTCCTGAATTTCAGGGAATCGAGTTTGTTGGAGTTAAGGTTAGACTCAAGTCGTTTTCCGCCTACGTAACATGTTCCTACATTACGCCACAATCCGACATGTCAGTATATAACAAACATCTAGAGTCAAATATATATATATATATATATATATATATGTTTCTTCTTTGCTATCACATAGTGACATCTTAATTGCTCTTGGTGATTTTAATTTGCCTGAAATTTAATGGTCACCTTCAGGCGAATCTGCTTCGTTGCTTCCTTCTACGTTACATTTGATTATTGATAAGCTTTTTGAATTATCCTTGGCCCAGATAAACTCTGTCCGTAATAAGAATGGAAGATCTTTGGATCTGATATTTGTGATTGATTCTTCCAACTGCGCTGTTTCTGGAACTGACCCTCTAGTCCTCCCGGAAGATAAATTTCACCCCACTTTAGAATTGACTATTGATCTACCTTTTCGAGCACCAATTGTTAAAAAGTACAAGTTTGAGTTCTCACAAAATCCGAAATTATTCTATAACTTCGTCAATTCTAAACGTAAGACGTCCGTCCTTCCATCCCGAATTTCTTTTAAAAATAATACAGCGGACACTGATCAAGAAATTGCTGATTTGTTTGCTGATTTTTGTAAAACAACTTATTCCTCCACGGAATATCGAGCGAATCTTTCATATCCTTACCAGTTGAAAAAGTCTAATTGTATCTATAATCCTTTGATTGATGAAAGTTCGTTACTTAGCGTGCTTAATTTAGTAAAACCAGTGTACTCTCCTGTCCCCGATGGGAAACCAGGCCGTGTACTCAGATTTTGCGCAGAGGCTCTATGTAAGCCAATTTTAAAACTTTTTGTATTGTCCGTTAACTCTTCAACTTTTCCATCTATTTGGAAGAAATCCTATATCATTCCTCTTTATAAGAATGGTAGGAAATCCGATGCAACGAACTATAGGGGTATCTCTAAATTGTCCGCTATTCCTAAAGCGTTTGAAAAGATAATTACTTCTCAATTGCAACATTTTTGTAGCTCTATTATTTCACCAACTCAGCATGGGTTTGTGAAACATAGATCTACAACCACTAACCTATTAGAATTTACATCTTTGACGATCGAAGGATTTAAGAATGCAAGGCAAACTGATGTCGTTTACACTGATTTCAGTAAGGCTTTTGATTCTGTTAATCATGCGCTTCTTCTTCTTAAGTTAAGTAATATTGGCTTTCCAAGCCCTTTACTTGGTTGGATTCGAGAATATCTGACAAAAAGAACTCAAAAGGTTCTTTTCAAGTCCTCATATTCTAGGTCCATCCATGTGACTTCGGGAGTGCCTCAGGGCAGTCATCTGGGACCTTTGTTTTTCACATTATTCATAAACGATCTTCCCTCCGTCATAAATCACTCTCGAGTCTTTATGTGTGCGGATGACGTTAAGATTTGTCTTAGTTTTAAGGACATGGCCTCCCCATTTCGGTTGTAATCTGACCTTCACAACTTCGAGTCTTGGTGTGGACTTAACTTGCTTAACCTCAACACTTCTAAATGTAGTGTATTAACTTTTTTCAGAAATACTCCACAGATTGTGACATATTTTCTTAATAATAGTCCTTTAAAACGCCTCGATGAGATAAATGACTTGGGTGTCCTTATGGACCGAAAGTTATCTTTTAAGTCTCATATTTCCACTACTGTCGGCAAAGCTATGGAAGTTCTTGGGTTTGTAAAAAGATGGTCAAAGAAATTTAATGATCCTTACACAATCAAAATTCTCTTTACTTCATTGGTCCGACCTATCCTTGAGTATGGATCTTGCATATGGGCACCTCAATATGACTCGCACCAAGCAAGAATTGAATCTGTCCAAAAGCAGTTCCTACTCTTTGCTCTTCGTGGTCTGAACTGGGATCGCAATATCAATTTACCATCGTACTCTAGTAGACTTCTTTTACTTAACCTACCTTCTCTAACTAACCGTAGAGTAATGCTTGGCGTGATCTTCATCCACAAGCTCCTTAATGGTGATATAGGCTCGCCTGAGCTATTGAGCCGCGTAGCTTTGTCTGTTCCTTGTAGACCTACTAGAAATTTCATACCTCTATCACTTCCACGCTGTTCTACTAACTATGCTATGCATGAACCTTTTCGAGTACTTTGTTCTGATTACAACCGCGTTTACAGTGTAATCAGTTCTGAGCTCTCTCTTCTTTTACTAAAAACTTCTATCTTAGCTTATTTAGTTCGTAACTAGATGTAGAATTCGTTTATTTGTCAGTGTTTTGTGATCTTGTTCCCGCGTCTCGAGCCGTACGTTATGCGGTATGCGCCCCTCGGTCAGTTGGGCGAGAGGTGTGGGTACTTAGTGCACCCGTTGGGATTCGCGCGAACAAAAAAAAAAATATTGGCCGAAATCTCCGCTGCTGCCGAGGGCACCCGCAACGCCATTGTGGGTGTAAAGCCTGGAGCAGCGCGAGATATTTCGGCAGCGATAAGGCACTTGGAGGAACTGGCAATGTCGTTGGCCATTAGGAACGCATTGCTTTAAAGCCTCTCGGGTGGACAGCTCGCAGCCCCGCCGCTTGCACCCGTCGAAGCAAGCCTTGCAGCTTACCACGCTGCTTATCCAGCCGTCACTGGTGTCGCTGCCGTCGCTGTCCCCGTCCCCGGAGTGCCGATCCCCGCCCCACGGTTCAACAAGCCAGTTGAGACGTGGTCCGCGGTGGTCACCAGTCGGGACCCGAGCGTATCTGGCAAGCAAGTGGCGGAACGGATAAGGAAGGAAGTCGCATCGACAGTGAAGCACAGCGATGCGCGGTAGCAATTTTTAAAAAGGCGGTCCATTTGGAGACAAAGCCTTGGTCCGTCACAGATGGCGCCAGTATTAATCTGACGCTTGATGTGGACGATGCAGCGCTGGCCATACTTGAGAAGACCGGACGGGCCTCATACCGATGCCGGCCGGTCGTCCGTACCTATGCTTGTCATAGGTGCGTCGGATTCGATCACAAGGTGTCCGAATGCCGCCTAAAGTCAGATGTGTGTCGACAGTGCCCCTTGGCAATCATTTTTACCACTTGCCGGTCAATCTGCGAAGATTTGCTCGCCGGAATTGGTTTGTGAACAAACGAAGTGATTTTTTGTTGAGTAGTTTCCAAAACAACTGAGCTTTCCACGTTTTGTCGTATAACGGTCTCAATAGCTGCTGGATGCTTGGTTTTTAAATGCCTATTCAAATTGCCTTGTGACTTCCAGCTTAAGACACTTTTGCAAATCTTGCATTTAGCCTGTTGCGTTCCCAAGTCCTCAAAATGATACCAAATTTCGCTGTGCTTTCTAATTGACGACATTGTATAAGTTAAACGAACAACACGATTCGCGCCAAAAAAGTGAACGTTCACTTTGCGAAAGCCAATTGGGAAGAACGCAAAATGAGCCATAAGAGTGAGTGAGCAAAACTGAACTACTGAGTCAAAATGAGCCACTGAGCCAAAATGAGCCATATTGGAGGAACCAGCTTAGTGGCTCAGTTCAGTGAGAAATTCATTTTAGCTCACTCACTCATGAGCTACCCAAGTTTAGTCGAAGCCCATTTACGCTGGTCGTGTAACGGCACAGTGGGAAAATTCCCATTTACTGGGTATTAATAAATAACTACAAGTAAGACTGATTTTTGATGCGGGTTTCTCTTATTACTATGTATTTTGTACACCTTCAGAAATATTTTTGGAAAAATTTTTGAATTATCTTACCAATTCGTTATTTTCTTTCTTATTTGTATTCAATGAATCTTTGTTGAATATTTTACTAATTTAATTAGTTAACTTGAATATTATTAGGCCTGTAACGTAAAATACATCATCATTTCTATTTTTTGTGCATCCTTTCCAATTGCGCAATATCGCTCCACACTGGTTGTGGACGCTGGCGTCTCTGGATTTTCAGAAAGAAGAAAGAAATATGTTGACGAATATTCTTACTTGCTTGCATTGCGATGAGTGAGAATAAGCTTTCCTCATCGTCGGATGATTTTTAATATATAGTAACAATAAGAGGTAGTCTTCTTTAAAAGTCTCCGTTTCGGATTACTGAAAGCGAAAAAAATAAAATAATTTAATCATATAATATATATTGTACATATTGTAGTATGTTGTATGCCAATTGAGCATATGCCCACAGCATTGTAGAGTATACAATGTAACCAGTGGTCATATGCTCAACACAAAGTAAAGAAGTATAAATAATCAAAAATATATACATAAGTGCAGTAATAGGATCCGTCACTTATGCGGACTGACCGCAGCGTGGGAACGCTAGCGTAAGCACTTTTTGAGTATGTACCATCTGTACATATACATATGCATATATATGTATATAAATTATAATATTCCGTTACTTGTGCGATGTCACCAAGTAGGAGGGTTTATATATTTGATGAACCGATTCGATTTATTGTTCGTAAAAGACTGAAGACTAAAAGTACAGAATGTTCTTATATTAACTTAACCCTGACCTACGATCACTGTGTCAGCGATTATGCAGCATGGATCAAGTTTCGCCACGACGCACAGTGGGGCCTTCGCGCATTTCGCTTGTCAAAAATCATATCTTCTAAAGTAGTGAAGCGATTTTTAAAATTTAAAAAGTATTTAATAGCTAATACCTTAAGCTTTAAATTGAGTGGTTGCCGTTTGTGCTACGTGCGCGGGTTACCTTGATATTCAAGGTCAAAGTTGAAAAATATTTCTAGGCATATTTTACCCCTATAATTCGCTTAAAAAAACGCATTTTTGATCACAAATGAACTTTGTTTTTTAATTTTAATGATTAAAACAGATTTTTTAATGTTTTCTTTTAATTTATTATTAAAATTGCAAAAAAAAAAAAAAAAAAATTTTTTTATGATTTTTTTTAGGTTATTTTTTATTGATGGCTCACTTTCATTTTACACACATGCTACTGGTAAATTTGCATGCGCTCTTGTGCCTGGAACGCGTTTTTTACGCGAGGTTGCATTGGTTTTCGCGATTTTTGACAAATTTCCGCAAAAAAGCGCAAGACTACACTATATAGGTCTGAAAGGTGAATATTCCCTCTATCACGTGTATATAATTTCATCGTGCATCTCGGTGCATCTCTGTTGATTCATCTCCACCAAAGTTTAAAAAATGCGATAATTTAATGGTTTTTTTAAACATCTCCAACTTACTCAATATTTAAAATTTGTTTAAATTTTTTACTACACATAACTAAAAATTGATCTACTTTTCAAATAAAATAAAAATATTTAAGATAAGTTGCTTTATTCGGCCAATATCCCGTTTCAAAGTTGCAAGTTTTCATAAAAATTGTGCATTTTTTTAAGACATGAAAAATGTCTCCACTTTGAGACGATGTAGCACCTACAATTCTTATCCGATTTCATAAATATTTTGGATCCATAAGTTCTGAAGTATTATCTGTCGATTTCATTATTCACTTTTCCCCAACGCGATAGTGAAAAAAATGATTTTTGGTCAGCTATTCGGGCAGAGGCCCCACTGTGCGACGTCGGCGCATGGAGCGTTGGCAGCAGTGAAGAGTTTGCATAACAAAGCGGAAGAGTATTGTTTCCGCTTTGCTGCCTATGCAGAATTTAGGCCGATGACTTATGTCAGGCCGGATGTGTTAACTCCTCCCTCGCTAGTTTGAAGGCCGTCCCCGGTTTTCCTCAGGGTGTCGATGACGGTGCGGAGCGATGCTTGTTGTCTGGTAATTTTCCATTTTTGGAAGGCTTTATAACAGATGAATCCAGCGGCTAGGGTAGTGAAAAATAGAGTGATCATCATTATGGGCCACATTTTCATGTTCTTCTCAATGTTGCCAATATGCTGAAGGTTTTCAAAGTTAAGCCTTTGGAGATATGGCATGCTCAGGATTTTTTGATGACCAGTAATATTTAATGTTGTTGACGTCGCTGAGCCCGGGTGCCTTTTGACAAAATTGTCGCAGTGTGCCATGCCTCCCGAGTGTAGCTGCTGAGCACAGGTTGTCGAGTTTAGCTGCTTGCAGAATGTGGAGGTGAGTGTAGCTGTGCAATTTGTGATTGGTATTATTTTATTATCGCAGTCTGCGACGTTATTGTTTTTTTCGAAGTGTTGTATTGATCCGTTGTGTTGGACTGGAAATATGGTGATTTTTTTACAAACTAAACTATTATTTGGATATTTAATAATGAAATGTAAAAAATTATTGTCTAGTATTACGTTTACATATGATATTTCAATTAAATCAGTTATAGTTAGCCCTGCAGAGTGCTCATTTACAATTTTATTTAAGTCCTCTGAATCAAAAATTACTGGGTTCACAATTTGAATCTTTGCAAGGGTGATTGACAACATTAATGTCTCAAGTTCCGAAATTATAATTCTATTTCTGGTGAGCAAAGCTTGGTAAAGTTCGCCTGTTTCAATCTGTTTCTCCCTTGCGAATTTAATGATAGTATTTACTGCTTCTGTTAAATTATTTATTTTCTCTTGAACTTTTGTATTTATTGATGCCTGTTTATTTATTGAATTAGCTAAGTCTTTTTGTTGGAATTTTAATTCTTCAAAGTCGTTAAAATCTGGAGTTCCTGCTATAATTTTTAGTGTTGTTCCTAGTATATTAATGCTCCTAGTCTGTCTATGATGGATATTGACTGTTTCCAATAGTGTTCTTATGTGGCGTACATCTGCTTCAAGAATTAATCTCGTATGGGATAGTGGGAAATGAACCATTAGAGAGAATGGATGATTTGTTTATCTAATATTATCCTTATGTACTTCCCTCCCCTTTACAAGAACCGTTGTCCCCAAATCGGCTTCAACTGTAACTTCCTCGAACAAGTCTCTTGTTTAATTTTATCGGTATTTGATTCGGTTGGTAGATTGTTCGAATTTACCAATTCTTTCGACTTTGCTGGAATTAGTTGTTATGCCACCCCGGGAAACCACAAATCCAAGATATTCAACTTTTTCTTTAAAAAAGTGAGACTTTCCTCGTGATACCCTCATGTTGGCGTTATACAATTTGTCTAATACCCAAGCAACATGGCAGACGTGGTTTTCCATATTCTCAGAGAATATGATTACGTCACCTAAGTAAACATAACATGATTCACCAATCTGTTCGCGAAGCACATCATCAATTGCTCGCTAAAAGAGTCCAGGAGCAATTTTTAACCCGAAGGGAAGTCTACAGAATTCATACTTCCCGCTGTCTACCGAAAATTCAGTTTTTTCCCTATCTTTTCCTGCCAAAAGGATTTGATGATTTCCTGACTTCAAATCAAGAGTTGTGAAGTACTTTGCTCGTCCCAGGTTTGAAAGAATTGCGGTAATGTTAGGTATGGGGTATTTATCATCGATTGTTTTTCTATTTCCTTGTTCGACTACTCCCTTCTTGTCAACTACCCACAACGGGTTGTTATAAGGAGATGCTGACGGCGTAATAATGTTATCTCTCAGCATGTCTCTGGTTTCATTATTGACAAATTCTGACACTCCTGGTGGATAAGGATAATGCCTGGAATATATTGGGTTTTCATATTCTGTTCGGATTGTGGCTATGACATTCGTGTTGTAAGGGTGAGCTTCATTCGGGTCGGCAAAGACACTTATTCTTTTTCCTAACATTTCTTTAAATTTTTCTTCGATTTCTGGGGGTACTTTTAAATTTTCGATTTCTGTGAAATTTACATTGGAACATTTTCTAAAGTGAATTTTTTCGGATCCGGACTGAGTTGTTAATGTGCTGTTTTTGAAGTTCAAAGTAGCACTAACTTTGTTTAATAGGTCGAGTCCTATTATGCCATCAAATGTTGTCAAATTTGGGAGTAGAAAGAATATGGCATTGTTGCCAAAAAGGTGCATAAGGCATTTCTCTTGGACTGGGTTAAAGCCATGAAGTGACTTAACCAAAAATTTTTTTTCAACATTAATTACGCCTTTTAGTTCGGGCATCGGTTTGATGTAATTTTTTGATGCACCTGTGTCAATCAGTAGTTTTATGGTCTTCCCTGCTATCGATCGTTCTATGAATGGTAGCAGGGAGCTATGTCTAAAAAATTTACTTCTTCAAACTGTTCTTGTTCATCAATTTCTGACACTTCATGTTCTGCTAATGTATTATGAAATTCTTCCTCTGACTGCATTGTTGGGATTTCCTCTACCGAAATATGATTTATCCTCTGCTGTTTAGGCCCGGTGTATCTGGTCGTTCCACTATTTGGTCTTTTTGGAATCTGGTTTTGGTATAAATTATTGCTTTGGTTTGGATATTGTGTTAGTTGCTTAAATCGCGAAGAACTATCAATATCCATGGGCTGAGGGGGGGGTTCTTGTCTTACATTTGGACTATTACCAAATTGCGATTTTTGTTTAAAAAATGGAGTTTTTATGGGATTTGGAGAACTATTCTCCATAATATTTCTTTGGGCTCTTTCCTCAGTTTTTTTTGCAAAGCTATTTGCGAATTGGAATCGTTCGTGATTCGATTCGACTTCCTGGGCTAAAGCCAGAGCTGATGGCAAATCCTTAGGTCCTGCCGCAAATAAAATATCGCAAAGAGATTTTTTCACACCGGAAATAAATACTCTTAATGCGTCGGTTCTATATTTTTCATTAAGGCGAGCAGCTACGGTAGAATCGTATGTCATAATTGTTTTGTTTATCAGAAGTGTTAATTTTTTTTCAATTTCATCGTAGTACTGAATAATTGTTAAACTTCCCTGTCTTAGTACGGACAACTCCTGTTCAATTATGTAAATCGGTCTTTTGTCAGAATAGGTAAAGTCAAGTCTGTTTATAATTGCTTTAAAATTTAATGGTGTGTCATAGGAGGACAGTACCATATCGGCAGGGCCTTTAATCTTATTTCTTATAATAGCCAGTGCCTGGTAATGCTTAGAGCTTCCATCATGACCCTCGAAAATTTTGTACGCGGTATGCGCAGCTTTCCGCCACGATACATATGTTTCAATTTTTCCCTCGAAATCGGGTACCGATTTCACAATATCTAAAGTCTCATTACATTGGATGCCCGGAATTATCTCGGCATCCTTGAAGACTTCTACTTCTGGTACAGACGTTGCTAGGTTCTTAAATTCTTCTCGCATATCTTGCATTTTTTTCTCAAATATTTGTGCCTGACCTTGCAGTGTATTGTTAACTGCACTATTGACTG
Organism: Drosophila sturtevanti; assembly: GCA_018150375.1. Classification (NCBI taxonomy): domain Eukaryota; kingdom Metazoa; phylum Arthropoda; class Insecta; order Diptera; family Drosophilidae; genus Drosophila; species Drosophila sturtevanti. The sequence goes on from JAECWJ010000310.1 coordinate 222,115, forward strand.
CAAACTCGAGCATCGTTTTAATGCTTTCTTCATTGAAAGGCATTTTGCTTACTATTGCTGTTGGTACTAATTTGCTTTTTAAATCTTTTATTAAATCTTCTAACTCACTGTCGTACTCTTTACTGTCGCTTTCGCTCCTAAGATTTTTTAAATTTTCTTTTCTTTTTTTTTTTATGTTGCAAAGAGACAATTGCGGACACACTCAAAAATTTGATTCTTTGGTACTTTGATTTGATACTTTATTTATTTAATTTTTAAATAAGCACTCTACTTACATGTTTTTTATATGCGTAAGAATATCATATTTAATGATTTGCTGCTTCGTTGACTTCTTTTCATCTATCGTCTCGCTGCGTCGGTCTGACGGTTTATGCTTTACTTCGGGGTGGGTGCGTCTCTTCTCTTTTTTCTTGTGGTTTTTTTGTAATATTTTTTCTTCAAATAACTTTTTGCTGTTTCTTTTTATTTTTACTTTTTTTTATAACTTGTTGATTGTTGATTTTTCTGCCGATATTTTATGTTCAATTAACTTGTTGATTCTTTCTCTTAATTATTTTTTTCACTGTCGATGATTTATATTTTACTAACTCGTTGATTTTGCTATTATTTTTTTGTTTAATTTGTTGGTTTTTTTTTTTTTTTGTTTGGCAAACTCAAATGTCGATCTGACAGTTTGATTTCTTGCCTCAGGGTGAGCTCTTTTATACACTTGTTGGTTTTTTTTATTATTATACCCTTGCAGAGGGTATAATAAAATTGGTCAGATGTTTGTAACGCATAGAAATAATCGTTTCCGACCCCATAAAGTATATATATTCTTGATCAACATCGAAAGCCGAGTCGATATGACCATGTCCGTCTGTCCGCCTGTCCGTCTGTCTGTTTCTACATACTTAATCGATCTTAAATTTTGAGCTACGTGAATAAAAGTCATATCATTCTGTCCGTTGATGTTTCAAGCAAATCAAGTTTAAAGATTGGTCGGATCGGACAACTATAAGTTATAGAAAAATAGGAAAGATCAGAGGTACCTCGGTCAAAATGTGAGTTGTTCAAAACAGTTCTTGTGAGAAAAACTTTTTTGTCAAATTCAAAAAACCAAATTTGGCACATAGATGACTTTTACACCTTACCAGCAAGTTTGATTCAGATCGGATAATAAACACCGACATATGTAAATCAATAAAATCAATAATCAACCCCCATCAGCATCAGTATGTATGCATATGCAGCCAATTAAATACGTTTATATTTGCTTTTATATATGCGTACACAAACAACATACATGGAAAAATACAAACATACATACATACATATATGCGAACACGTGCTTGAAAAAACTACAAGCTGAGTGCGAAACAGAAAGAGACAAAAAACTATTTGTATTGCGTTGTTGTTTTCTAGAATTCGTCAGAAACTTTAGAGAGCGAGAAGCTGGACGCTTGCAATGTATATCGAAATAGCGAGACCGTAAAGTTTAAGTCTGGTAGCGCAATAGGTAGAGATCGATTCTAGAAATGACGTGAGCGGAGGTTCAACTCCGGCCGTTGGCAAGCTCGAATTTTTCCTTGCTTGATTCTTTTTTGGTTCAAATTTTTTTAAATTTTATATTTCCAATTTTTAAAATATCTTGAATCCGATATGACGGAGAAAGTAATCAATTAATCTGCAAGGGTATACAAACTTCGGCACGGCCGAAGTTAGCTTCGTTGATATTTTTTTTTTTTTAATTTGGTAGTGTTTGTTTTTTATTTTATTTTTTATTTGTCAATCTCAAATGTCGATCTGACAGTTTGATTTCTTGCTCCTTGTGAGTTCTTTGAACACTCGTTGGGCGCCAATTATAATATTCCGTTACTTGTGCGATGTCACCAAGTAGGAGGGTTTATATATTTGATGAACCGATTCGATTTATTGTTCGTAAAAGACTGAAGACTAAAAGTACAGAATGTTCTTATATTAACTTAACCCTGACCTACGATCACTGTGTCAGCGATTATGCAGCATGGATCAAGTTTCGCCACGATGTCGGCGCATGGAGCGTTGGCAGCAGTGAAGAGTTTGCATAACAAAGCGGAAGAGTATTGTTTCCGCTTTGCTGCCTATGCAGAATTTAGGCCGATGACTTATGTCAGGCCGGATGTGTTAACTTATACATACATACTACGCTCTCTCGTTCTGCTGCCTTCAGCGGCAGAACTTATATACTTTAATTCTTAAGGCTTATATACTTAAATTCTTAGGCTAAGCCAGAGAATATTTTTTCAAATAAAATCAATTCGGTTTCAACCGACAACCAGAAATCAACGGTTCAATCATTTCTATTTTATTAAAAGCAATCATATTTTACATGGCGACCGTGACAGGACTGGTCCTGGTCTTCCCGCTTTACTCCTTTTTTACAACATTACATATAGCTGGAGGTTTTCGAGGGAGAACGAGACAGAGAGAGATGGAGAAAGATTTGTTTAGTAATCTTTTCCTCCTCTCCCCCCTCGCTCTCTCTTCCGTCTATCAATTCTGTTTTTTTGAATTCTTTTTTTCCGACCCCATAAAGTATATATATTCTTGATCAGCATCAACAGCCGAGTCGATATGACCATGTCCGTCTGTCCGTCTGTCCGTCTGTATGAACACCTAGATCTCAGAGACTATAAGAGCTAGAGTAACCAAACTTGCGTTCATTTGTACCGAATGACGCATTAGTTTCGTTTACTGAGATGAGTGAGCGAGAAAGCATGAATTTGGTGTTTCTGCTTGCTAGGAGAATTTTGTAAAATAATTTATATTCAATTAATGGGGATTCGAAGGAGTTTGATTTTATGAAATATCTCTTATTGGTACAGGGTATACTCCAAGTCGGCAGGGACGACTTGCTTACTTCATCTCAATTGTCTCCTTTGTGTATAACGTTTTTAAACATTGTTGTGTTTTTTTTTTTGTTTTGTTATCAATTCTGATAAAATAATAAAATCAGACACTTTGATACATCATGCGCAAATAATAACAGCTCAATATAATAACATTGTAACTACAATAAATAAAGTTAATGATAGATTAACACCGGAGCATAAAAATATATGTCAGAAAATTGTAATAAGTTTAAAAACAAGATTACATAATATTGGTACAAGACGGAGTATTGTAATAACAATCCCAGAGGATCCAAATCTTCTAGCTGAATTCAACGACAGCCAGTTAGACGATTTGGATGAGTCTAAACCAATAATCAATGCAGATAGTGACATTGATAGTGACATTGAAACGCTCCCAGAAAATACAAAAGTTACAATGGCTAACCAAGTAGCTTTAGATAGGGAATATGTGAAGCAGGTTTGCTCTTCAGTCCCTGAATTCGATGGTAAGAAGTTATCATTGAATCGGTTCATAACAGCATTAAAGCTTGTAGAAAGAACCAAAGGCGACCAGGAAGATATAGCGGTTGAAGTTATAAAGTTGAAAATAACTGGCACAATCTTGTACAAGGTACAAGATGAAACCACTATACCAGGCATAATAAACAAGCTTAGAGATAACATTAAAGGAGAATCCTCCAAATTACTAAAGGCAAAGTTATTGAATAATAGACAAAAAGGCAGAACTGCTTCCCAGTATACAACCGAAATGGACAATTTGCGAAAACAATTAGAAGCAGCCTTTATTGATGAAGGCCTAGACCCAAACAGTGCAGAAAGATTCGCCACAGATGAGTCGATTTCTGCAATGACTAAAAATTGCGAGCATGAGAGAATTAAAGTAATACTAGAAGCTGGTAACTTCGTTACTTTCAATGATGTAATGGGTAAATATATCCATTGCAGCACAGAAATGACTGGAAGTGCAAGTACAGTATTATTTCAGCGAGGCCGCAATAATAGAGGAGGTAGTTACTATTCCCAGAGAGGAAGAGGCAATGGCCAAAGCAACTACAATTCTAATAATAAGAACAATAACAGAAACAACAATAGAGGTGGACGAGGTTATAACCGAGGTAGGAATAATTTCAACCGAGGCAACAACCAAAACAGAAACAATTATTACAACAATAACAATAACAATAATGTCCGAGTTGCCCAAGATGCTTCGGGAAACTCAAAAACGCCTCCAGATATGCAAGATTAAGCAGTAAAATATATACTGTCAACTTAAGTCTCAACAATTATGTATCATTCAAAAATGTTGCAACAAATAAAAATATAACATTTTTAGTTGATACAGGTGCAGATCAATTATAAAAGAAAATTCTGATGTGTTTCATGACATCAAAACCAATAGAATTATAGACATTCAAGGCATAGGAGAAGGAGTAATAAACTCCAAAGGATTAGTCTCAATTGAACTTCAAACAGACAAATACATTATTCCATACAAATTTCATTTACTTCATTCAGATTTCGCAATCCTTGCGATGGAATAATAGGATTAGATTTCATAAAAACATTTAATTGCAAATTAGATTACAATAGTTCAGACGATTGGTTTGTAATTAGACCACAAAACCTTACGTGTCACATATACGTTCCAATAACATTTAGTTCTGGTACTAATTCCACACTTCTACCAGCAAGATCACAAGTGATACGCAAAATAGAGTTGTATTCAACAGAAGAAAACATTTTAATTCCAAATCAGGAAATTAAACTGGTGTTTATGTTGCAAACACTATTGCAACAGCCCAGAATACTTATGTCCGATTCTTAAATACCACAGATACATGCCAAATGGTAAACATTAATAACGTAAAATTTGAATCACTTTCGAACTACGATGTAGTTCAAAATTTAAAAGACAATAGAAAAGAGTCTGTAATTAATAAATTAAAGAAAAAATTTTCCCATTTTGTTTAAAAAACAACTTGAAGAAATATGCACCGAGTATAGTGATGTGTTCGGACTTGAAACCAAACCAATCACAACAACCAATTTCTATAAGCAAAAATTGAGACTTAAGGATGATGAACCAGTATTCGTAAAAAATTATCGATGTCCGCATAGCCAAACAGAAGAAATCCAGCGTCAGGTTGGAAAGTTAATTGAACAAAATATTGTAGAACCGTCTGTATCACCCTATAATAGCCCACTCTTATTAGTACCAAAGAAAGCTCTTCCGAGCTCTAAAGAGAAAAAATGGCGATTAGTAATTGACTATCGCCAAATAAATAAAAAATTGCTGTCAGATAAATTCCCACTCCCCAGAATCGATGATATTCTTGATCAATTGGGTAGAGCTAAATATTTTTCATGCCTTGACTTAATGTCAGGTTTCCATCAAATTCAGCTTGAGGAAAACTCAAAAAATATAACGTCTTTTCAACGAGCAATGGCTCATATCGTTTCACGCGATTACCTTTTGGTTTAAAAATAGCGCCTAATTCATTTCAGAGAATGATGACAATAGCATTCTCAGGCCTAGAGCCTACACAAGCTTTCCTTTACATGGATGATTTAATCGTTATTGGTTGTTCTGAACAACATATGATTAAAAATTTAATAGATGTTTTTGAACTTTGCAGAAAAAACAATCTAAAACTGCATCCAGAAAAATGTTCATTTTTCATGCACGAGGTGACGTTTTTAGGTCACAGATGCACAGATAATGGAATCATACCTGATGATAAAAAATTTGATGTAATCAATAATTATCCTGTCCCTACGGACGCAGACAGCGCTAGAAGATTCGTTGCTTTTTGCAATTATTATAGACGTTTTATAAAAAACTTCGCCGAATATTCACGGCACATAACAAGATTAAGTAAAAAGAATGTCCCATTTGAATGGTCAACGGAATGTGAAGAGGCATTCCAGTACCTAAAAAATCAACTCGTTCAACCAAATCTATTGCAGTACCCAGATTTTAGCAAAGAATTTTGCATAATCACAGATGCAAGCAAACAAGCATGTGGAGCAGTTTTAACTCAAAACTATAATGGACTCCAACTCCCAGTTGCATATGCATCAAGAGCATTCACTAAAGGTGAAAGCAATAAGAGTACTACAGAACAAGAACTAGCAGCAATACATTGGGCAATAACACATTTTCGACCATATATATATGGCAAACACTTTACAGTTAAAACTGATCACAGACCTTTAACATATTTATTTTCTATGGTAAACCCAAGTTCAAAACTAACCCGCATGCGACTCGAATTAGAAGAGTATGATTTTACAGTAGAGTATCTGAGAGGTAAGGATAATTTCGTGGCAGATGCCCTGTCAAGGATAACAATATCCGACTTAATTGACATGAATAGAAAACTCCTGAAAGTCACTACCAGGCACCAAAGTAGACAAAATAAATTCTGCGCAGAAAATAAACAAGAGCTATTGCCAAGGCAAAGTCTCGAAAAAGCTTCTAAGCCCAACGTATACGAAGTCATTACAAATGACGAGGTACGCAAAGTAGTGACCTTGCGAATAACAGATTCAACTTGTTTATTGAAACATGGAAAAAAAGTTGTAGCAAGAATTAATGTTAGCGATTTATACTCCAATGGAATTCTCGACTTAGGTCAGTTTTTCCAAAGGCTTGAAAGGCAAGCCGGTGTATCTCAAATCAGCCAACTAAAAGTGGCACCGAGCGAAAAGATCTTTGAATCAATTTCAATAGATACTTTTAAAAACATGGGCAATAAAAATTTAAAATCATTAAGAGTAGCGCTACTCAAGCCGGTGACCCTCATCCAAGATGATGAAGAAAAAGAAGCTATATTGTCTACATTCTATGACGATCCAATTCAAGGAGGTCATACAGGTATAAATAAAACAATATCAAAAATAAGGAGAAAATATTATTGGAAAAACATGACTAAACATGTAAAAGAGTACATAAAGAACTGTCCAAAATGCCTGACGTCGACGACAAAACACACAAGATCACCTATGATAATAACCGAAACTCCACAATATGCTTTTGACAGAGTGATAGTAGACACAATTGGTCCACTACCACGTTCGGAAAATGGAAATGAATACGCAATTACTCTCGTATGTGATTTAACAAAGTATTTAGTAGCAATTTCCGTTGCAAATAAGACTGCAACAAATGTCGCCAAAGCCATATTCGAATCTTTTATTCTGAAGTACGGTCCAATGAAGACGTTCATTACGGACATGAGAACAGAGTATAAAAATTCCATTATAAATGACTTGTGCAAATATTTAAAAATAGACAACATAACGTCTACAGCACACCACCACCAGACATTAGGTACCGTTGATAGAAGTCATAGGACATTCAATGAGTACATTCGTTCATACATTTCAGTAGATAAAACTGATTGGGACATATGGTTACAGTATTTCGTGTATTGTTTTAACACAACACCATCAGTAACACATAATTATTGTCCATATGAACTAGTATTTGGTAGACAAAACAACTTACCAATACAATTTAATAGCGTAAATAATATAGAACCTATATATAATATAGAAGACTATTCTCAAGAAGTTAAGTTTAGATTAGAAAACGCGTATAAGAGAGCTCGAATACTTTTAGAGAAAAATAAAATTAAGCAAAAATAAATAATTGATAGGAAAGTATTAGATTTTAAAATAGAAATAGGAGACCAGGTTTATTTAAAGAATGAAACAGGTCATAAATTAGAACCTTCTTACATAGGACCATTTGAGGTCATTAGCATAGAAAACAATAATAATATAATTATAAAGAATAACAAGAATAGGGAACAAAAAGTTCATAAGGAGAGGCTAAAAAGATTGAATAAATAAAACAAAAAAAAAAGCATTATATGGAAATAAATAAGAATATATATATGTATTTCAAAAAAAAAAAAATTTTTAAATTTAAAAAAAAAAAAATATATACAACATAATATATGAAAAAAAAAAATATAAATAATACTACTAATAATTATACCCTTGCAGAGGGTATATTAATTTTGGTCAGAAGTTTGCAACGCACAGAAGGAAGCATCTCCGACTATATAAAGTATATATATTCTTGATCAGCATGAATAGCCGAGTCGATATGACCATGTCTATGCTGTAGACGTTATGTTGTCTATTTTTTAATATTTGCACAAGTCATTTATAATGGAATTTTTATACTCTGTTCCCATGTCCGTAATGAACGTCTTCATTGGACCGTACTTCAGAATAAAAGATTCGAATATGGCTTTTGCGACAGTTGTTGCACTCTTATTTGCAACGGGAATTGCTACTAAATACTTTGTTAAATCACATACGAGAGTAATTGCGTATTCATTTCCATTTTCCGAACGTGGTAGTGGACCAATTGTGTCTACTATCACTCTGTCAAAAGCATATTGTGGAGTTTCGGTTATTATCATAGGTGATCTTGTGTGTTTTGTCGTCGACGTCAGGCATTTTGGACAGTTCTTTATGTACTCTTTTACATGTTTAGTCATGTTTTTCCAATAATATTTTCTCCTTATTTTTGATATTGTTTTATTTATACCTGTATGACCTCCTTGAATTGGATCGTCATAGAATGTAGACAATATAGCTTCTTTTTCTTCATCATCTTGGATGAGGGTCACCGGCTTGAGTAGCGCTACTCTTAATGATTTTAAATTTTTATTGCCCATGTTTTTAAAAGTATCTATTGAAATTGATTCAAAGATCTTTTCGCTCGGTGCCACTTTTAGTTGGCTGATTTGAGATACACCGGCTTGCCTTTCAAGCCTTTGGAAAAACTGACCTAAGTCGAGAATTCCATTGGAGTATAAATCGCTAACATTAATTCTTGCTACAACTTTTTTCCATGTTTCAATAAACAAGTTGAATCTGTTATTCGCAAGGTCACTACTTTGCGTACCTCGTCATTTGTAATGACTTCGTATACGTTGGGCTTAGAAGCTTTTTCGAGACTTTGCCTTGGCAATAGCTCTTGTTTATTTTCTGCGCAGAATTTATTTTGTCTACTTTGGTGCCTGGTAGTGACTTTCAGGAGTTTTCTATTCATGTCAATTAAGTCGGATATTGTTATCCTTGACAGGGCATCTGCCACGAAATTATCCTTACCTCTCAGATACTCTACTGTAAAATCATACTCTTCTAATTCGAGTCGCATGCGGGTTAGTTTTGAACTTGGGTTTACCATAGAAAATAAATATGTTAAAGGTCTGTGATCAGTTTTAACTGTAAAGTGTTTGCCATATATATATGGTCGAAAATGTGTTATTGCCCAATGTATTGCTGCTAGTTCTTGTTCTGTAGTACTCTTATTGCTTTCACCTTTAGTGAATGCTCTTGATGCATATGCAACTGGGAGTTGGAGTCCATTATAGTTTTGAGTTAAAACTGCTCCACATGCTTGTTTGCTTGCATCTGTGATTATGCAAAATTCTTTGCTAAAATCTGGGTACTGCAATAGATTTGGTTGAACGAGTTGATTTTTTAGGTACTGGAATGCCTCTTCACATTCCGTTGACCATTCAAATGGGACATTCTTTTTTACTTAATCTTGTTATGTGCCGTGAATATTCGGCGAAGTTTTTTATAAAACGTCTATAATAATTGCAAAAGCAACGAATCTTCTAGCGCTGTCTGCGTCCGTAGGGACAGGATAATTATTGATTACATCAAATTTTTTATCATCAGGTATGATTCCATTATCTGTGCATCTGTGACCTAAAAACGTCACCTCGTGCATGAAAAATGAACATTTTTCTGGATGCAGTTTTAGATTGTTTTTTCTGCAAAGTTCAAAAACATCTATTAAATTTTTAATCATATGTTGTTCAGAACAACCAATAACGATTAAATCATCCATGTAAAGGAAAGCTTGTGTAGGCTCTAGGCCTGAGAATGCTATTGTCATCATTCTCTGAAATGAATTAGGCGCTATTTTTAAACCAAAAGGTAATCGCGTGAAACGATATGAGCCATTGCTCGTTGAAAAAGACGTTATATTTTTTGAGTTTTCCTCAAGCTGAATTTGATGGAAGGCATTCATCATTTCAAGGCATGAAAAATATTTAGCTCTACCCAATTGATCAAGAATATCATCGATTCTGGGGAGTGGGAATTTATCTGACAGCAATTTTTTATTTATTTGGCGATAGTCAATTACTAATCGCCATTTTTTCTCTTTAGAGCTCGGAAGAGCTTTCTTTGGTACTAATAAGAGTGGGCTATTATAGGGTGATACAGACGGTTCTACAATATTTTGTTCAATTAACTTTCCAACCTGACGCTGGATTTCTTCTGTTTGGCTATGCGGACATCGATAATTTTTTACGAATACTGGTTCATCATCCTTAAGTCTCAATTTTTGCTTATAGAAATTGGTTGTTGTGATTGGTTTGGTTTCAAGTCCGAACACATCACTATACTCGGTGCATATTTCTTCAAGTTGTTTTTTAAACAAAATGGGAAAATTTTTCTTTAATTTATTAATTACAGACTCTTTTCTATTGTCTTTTAAATTTTGAACTACATCGTAGTTCGAAAGTGATTCAAATTTTACGTTATTAATGTTTACCATTTGGCATGTATCTGTGGTATTTAAGAATCGGACATAAGTATTCTGGGCTGTTGCAATAGTGTTTGCAACATAAACACCCGGTTTAATTTCCTGATTTGGAATTAAAATGTTTTCTTCTGTTGAATACAACTCTATTTTGCGTATCACTTGTGATCTTGCTGGTAGAAGTGTGGAATTATTACCAGAACTAAATGTTATTGGAACGTATATGAGACACGTAAGGTTTTGTGGTCTAATTACAAACCAATCGTCTGAACTATTGTAATCTAATTTGCAATTAAATGTTTTTATGAAATCTAATCCTATTATTCCATCGCAAGGGATTGCGAAATCTGAATGAAGTAAATGAAATTTGTATGGAATAATGTATTTGTCTGTTTGAAGTTCAATTGAGACTAATCCTTTGGAGTTTATTACTCCTTCTCCTATGCCTTGAATGTCTATAATTCTATTGGTTTTGATGTCATGAAACACATCAGAATTTTCTTTTATAATTGAAATATCTGCACCTGTATCAACTAAAAATGTTATATTTTTATTTGTTGCAACATTTTTGAATGATACATAATTGTTGAGACTTAAGTTGACAGTATATATTTTACTGCTTAATCTTGCATATCTGGAGGCGTTTGGGAGTTTCCCGAAGCATCTTGGGCAACTCCATGAGACCATAAGAGCTACAGAGCTGAAATTTTCAGCATAGGCTCCTTTTTGCTGCAGGCATTGTATATCTCGGAATCATCCTGATCGGACGACTATATCATATAGCTCCCATAGGAACGATCGGTCAGGAATAAGCTTTATCCTCAATAACTCTGTTGTTTTTCAACCGAATGCCACGAAATTTGATATTTATGAGTATAATACGATTCTTGATACTTTAACCAAGTTTGATCAGAATCGGACGACTATATCATATAGCTCCCATAGGAACGATAGGTCATGAATAAGGTTTATCCTCAATATCTCTGTTGTTTTTCAACCGAATGCCACGAAATTTGATATTGATATTTTTTTTTTACGATTTTTTTTAGGTTATTGTATATTGATGGCTCATTTTCATTTTACAGACATGCTACGGCAAATTTGCATGCGCTCTTGTGCCTGGAAGGCGTTTTTTATGCGAGGTTGCATTGGTTTTCGCGATTTTTGACAAATTTCCGCAAAAAAGCGCAAGACTAAACTATATAGGTCTAAAAGGTGAATATTCCCTCTATCACGTGTACATAATTTCATCGTGCATCTCGGTGCATCTCTGTTGATTCATCTCCACCAAAGTTTAAAAAATGCGATAATTTAATGTTTTTTTTAAACATCTCCAATTTACTCAATATTAAATTTTGTTTAAATTTTTACTACACATAACTAAAAATTGATCTACTTTTCAAATAAAATAAAAATATTTAAGATAAGTTGCTTCATTCGGCCAACATCCCGTTTCAAAGTTGCAAGTTTTCATAAAAATTGTAAATTTTTTTTAGACATGATGTAGCACCCACAATTCTTATCCGATTTCAAAAATATTTTGGATCCATAAGTTCTGAAGTATTATTTGTCGATTTCATTATTCACTTTTCCCCAACGCGATAGTGATAAAAATGATTTTTGGTCAGCTATTCGGGCAGAGGCCCCACAGTGCGACGCGGCTCTACTCCGGTTTGCGACTGCACCTCCTCAGACTCCGAAAAGGATGTTGTGTCCGAGAAACAAACACAAAAGATGAAAAATAAAATATCTGAAGTTTAGAAATATTTTAAGCGGTCCGACGACAAAAAATTTGCAAAGTGCCTGAACTGCAGAATATAAAACAAGCGAAAAACACTTCCAATTTGCGGGAACATTTAAAAAGATTTCATCCAGATTAAAAAGACCACGCACTGGATTCTAGCACAACAGCTATACTTGCTGATAACGACAACACAGCATCTACAAGCAGCAGTTGCAGGACCAGTATGCGCTCTATGGACTCATATTTTAAATGAGCCGTATTCTACGATGTAAACAGTAAGCGAAAGAATGATATTGACAGAGCCCTAACCGAGATGATAGCCAAAGATATGCAGCCATACAGTGTCATCGAAAATTAAGGCTATATAAAGTACACGCAAGTCTTGGATCCAAGGTACAAGCTTCCAAGTCGAATGCAATTAAGAGATGTGCTGATGCATAATTTGTTTCGAGAAACTTCGACCAAATTGTCCGCGATGTTGGAGAGTATATCAAATATTGCCGTCACATGCGACTTGTGGACCTCAAGTGCAAATGTAAACTTTATAACCGTAACATGCCACTTTGTTCATGAGTATACCATGAAGACAGCATCGTTAGCCACACGCAACTTAATTGACCCAACTAATCACTCGGCTCAAAATATTGCAAACACCTTGCGAGAAAATACTAAACTTTTGGAATGTTTACGAAAAAACTGTTTGCATCGTTACAGACAATGCCAGTGCAATGCTAAAAGCGTGCGAATTGTTAAATATACGGAATCTTCCATGCTTTGCTCATACCTTAAATTTGGTTGTCCAAGATGGACTCAATTTGGATAAAGACGAAGCACTTAAGGCTTTATTTACAAAATGTAAGGTGATAGTAAAATTTTATAAGAAAAGTTCCATAGTAAATGAAAAATTCAAAATGGTTCAAGACGAATTTGCTTACACCTTTTACAAGTAATGCCTACAAGGTGGAACAGTTTCTATTACATGATACAACGAATCCTGGCAACGCACGAAGCTATTGCAGCGGTTCTACTGTCCACTAAGCATGCACCTCTTCCATTTACGGCTGAAGAAATAAATATGCTAAAAGATATTGGAAAAATATTGTCATTTTTCCATCAAATTAGTGAAAGGATTTGTGGCGGAACGTATGTGACAATTTTATTAATTATACCTTTGACATATGGCCTGTACCGAAAAATACTAAGTCTATCACCACAATTGCAAACTCAGGAAGGAGAGACAATGAAAAATATATTATTGGAGTCCATTTCAAAACGGCTGTCTACGTACGAGGTTTAAAAGAGATGGATTTCAGCATAATGTGAATGCTGAGGAAGCAGAAAAACTTTTGGAAAAAGAATTGGTGAATTGCACTAGTGAGGAAATCCCCATCAACGCCGATTTGGACCTCAGCACCAAGACGCAGGACTCCTTCCTTGATTTTTTAGATCACCGTGCCAACGATAAACGTGGAAATGCGCGCTCTGATGCCATAATCGTCAAGCGGCATTATTTGGAGAGAGCTCTAGCTCCTCAAGATTTGTATCCCCTATTATGGATTAAGGTGAAATTAAATAATTAATTATTGATAAACAACATCTAATTTTTAACATAAAATTTTATTACAGGTTAACCAGATGGACCTTCCATGTATGAATAAGTTAATTTCAAGATGTTTGTGCATCCCCGCAACATCTGTCGTGTCCGAAAGGGCGTTTAGCAAGGCGGGAAAAATTGTTTCTGACAGAAGAACGCGACTTAAGGAAGAAAACATAAACGTTCTCTTATTTTTAAATCAAAATCTTTGGATTAAGTAATATTCTTAAATGAAACAATCTTTATATGTATATATGTACATGAATATGTAAACTTAAAAAGGATTCCTAATCAAATTATCCTGTTATTAACAAAAAATTAATAAAATAATCTAACACAGGACGTCGAGAGCTGTGGGAAAAGTGGTGGACCACTGAACTTAGTACCAAACGCCGAGAGGTCAAGAGACTGAGGCGAAGGCTCCAGGATACTAGGCGCAGAGGCCATGAATCTGCGCAGCTTCTGGCAACTCATCTGCGGACAGCCGTCCGCGAGTTCAAGAAGCTCATCCTGCAGACTAAGGAGGATCACTGGCGAAGTTTCGTTGGAGACCACAGGGATGACCCATGGGGGCACGTCTACAGGATATGTCGAGGTCGAAAGCGATCCACGGAACTGAGATGTCTTCGTTCGGAAGGCAGACAAGTCGTAACATGGCACGACTGTGCGAGTCTCCTCCTCCGCAACTTCTTTGCAGGTGCGGAGATGAGTGATGACATTGCCATTCCGAATGAAGCTGTACCGTCTCTCGAAGCCTTCGAGGTCGATGTATGCGTGGCCCGGTTGAAGAACAGGCACTCTCCCGGGCTAGACGGCATCACAGGTGGTATCTGCCAGGCGGTACGGCGTGCCATTCCCGAGCACATCTCTGCGTTTTTTTCCCGCTGCATAGCTGAGGGATATTTACCCCTTGAGTGGAAGTGCCCACGTGTAGTGGCGCTACTCAAGGGCCCCGACAAGGATGGGTCTGACCCAGCTTCCTATCGGGGCATATGCTTCTTGCCAGTTTTCGGCAAGGTGTTGGAGGGAATCATGGTGAATCGGGTGAAGGAGGTGCCCCGGATGGAAATAGATGGCAATTCGGCTTTCGATCTGGACGCAGTGTTGAAGATGCCTGGAATCATGTCAAGACCAGCGTGGCCTCCAGCCAGGTGGCAGAGGTCGGCGTTTCGATCTCAACCAGCAAGACGGCGATGATGTTACTAAAGGGGACACTGGCCCGATCGCGGCCGCCATGTGTACGGTTTGCAGGAGCAAGCCTACCATATGTAACACAGTACCGGTACCTTGGCATCACAGTTGGCGAGCGATTGAATTTTCATTTGCACATTGCTGGACTACGCGGTAAGCTAGCTAGAGTCGCCGGAGCATTGGGTCGCGTGCTACGAGTTGACTGGGGATTCAGTCCTCGAGCAAGACGCAACGTTTATGCCGGACTCATGGTGCCTTGTGCACTGTTTGGTGCCTCGGTGTGGTATTCTGCTGTCAAGGGAGAGTCGGGGGCCAGGAGGCGCCTCATCTCTTGTCAGAGAGCTATGCTCTTAGGATGCCTACCGGTATGCCGTACAGTGTTCACAGTGGCACTGCAGGTTCTTGCTGGAGTTCCACTTTGGATCTGGTTGCCAGACGTTTGGAAATCAGTTTCAGAGTCAAGCATGCCTACCCGATGGAGGAAGGTGATTGGCTGCACGGTCTGGACGATGGTATATGCTGCGCAGGTGGGATGACGATGAGCACGGTCGACCGACTCATCAGTTTATCCCGGACGTACGCTTCGTCTTCAGCCGGAAGGACCAAAGATTTGGCCTCCACGCTGGATTCCTGCTGACTGGCCATGCATCGTTGAACGCATTTCTGCATCAGGGAGGTCTAAGTGCGACGCCCGCATGTCTTTGCCCGTTGGGACTTTTCCCGGGTCCTGGAGACGCAGGAGCAACAGAAGAACCTGGAGACGTTCGCGAGGGTGGGGTTTTCGAGGCAGCGAGGGATGCACCACGCGGTGGAACCAGTGCCGGGCTGATGATAGCCGAAACTGGTAGTAGTGTGGAACTCGTTCCATGCTACGGGGCTTGACCAGAACGCTTAATCTGGTAGGTGAACCTCTCTAGGGGGGTAAGCCGATGGATCACCCAATCCGTGTTTGTCATGAACAGAACAGCCGACCAGAGCTGTTAATTTGGTACTACGGGATGGGCTAGTAGCCCATTAGCTAGCCCAATTAGTGGTTGGCCCCCTTTTGTGAGATCGTAGTGGCTGTGGTTAATGTCCCTCGTTGTCAATTTAGCATGTGCATGGCAGTACAGTGAGGTCAGGTAGATTGAGCCAAACTCACCTGTCACCCTTACGCATACTCCAGCCTCGGTGATATGTGACTCGACTGGCAGGCAGATGACATCTGGATCGTCGATGATGACAGCAGCGTTTCTTCTCCGACCCTCAAAGATTCGGCTGCCGCACACTCTCATCCCGGCTGGGATCCTGCAGCAGCGCAAAGGGCGATCGGGAATCCCGCATACGCTCACCGACATCGATGCACGCAACGCGACCCACAATTTTCTTGGATGAGACCAAACATATTAACGTCTATCCTGCACCCTTTCGGTAAACCGGGCACGATCCCGAGAGCATCAGATGCCCTGAGGGTTGCGCTTTGAAGCGATAGTTCCGGCAGTCCACCGGATTACTGCACTTCGCTGCCTTGTGCCCAGCCTGACAGCCGTCATCTCCTCCTGGAAGTTGTTCACAAACAACGCCTCCATGAATGTCTCGGGGACGATGGTCGTGTCCACGACGAACACCGTCACCCGTGGCGTCACACCCTTGCTCTGTTGGGCTGTCAGTCCAACCTCTGTGAACTTTTTGTTCGCCACCACTCGCTTCATATCGTTCGCCGACGGCGTACGGATTACAGCATCGCCGCGCTTTAACTCCCGCATCTCGTGGACACGCACTCCCAGTGTCGATGCGACTTCCTTCCTTATCCGTTCCGCCACTTCCGCCAGATACGCTCTGGTCCCGACTGGTGACCACCGCGGACCACGTCTCAACTGGCTTGTTGAACCGTGGCGCGGGGATCGGCACTCCGGGGACGGGGACAGCGGCGACAGCGACACCAGTGATGGCTGCATAAGCAGCGTGGTAAGCTGCAGGCTTGCGGCCACCACCATGCTGGTGGTGCTCCCACAACAGCTTTTTGTGCCGTTCATGCAGCGAGTGTTCATTGTACTGGGTACCGCGCACTGATACACACACGTACACTTGTTTTTGGGTCTCTGCCCGCGAGTATGCTACACTTTTAGGCGCTACCTGAAAGTATGCTGCACTTTTTAATATACTCTGCCACCTGATTGGCTGGCCAATCAGAGCAATCGTACGGCACTTTTCACTAAACTTGTAAACAAGTTACCGCAATTCAACTTGTTTATGTTTCTGGTAATTTTCCACTGGTATTTTTTCACACGAGGTTCTTGCGTCTATGTTCCACACAGATATTCGCGATTTAATGCGCTGCACGTCTGTCGAGAATGAGCCAGGTATTTCACTTTGTCCACGTTCGGGGGAAACGTCCCGTTAGGACTGACTGGGGGGCAGTTGAGCCTACGAGTGACAAAAGTCATGTGTACGACTTCTCCGTATTTACAGAGCTATTCCATACATTTTAAAAGTACTTTTTAATATTTTTTTATTTTATTTTTTGGATGTTCATAGAAAAAGGAATCCAAAAAATAAAATAAAATAAATAAATATAAAGTTAAGAAAATCAAATAAGTTGGGGAAATTTTCTCTTGCCGTATCATCTTCGTTAGCAAATGTTGGTGCCTCATTGGCATCACCACGATACAAGGGATTGAACAAAATATATACTATGCAGAAGAATTGTGATTAGGACCCTCCGCTTAGAAATAAGCTGGCTGATCAAAACAAAATGTTCTCAATATCAGGAAAAACTCCTGCCGATATTCGGTCTGAGTGCCGCGCACAATTGCAAGACGCTGCAGGAAACAACACGGCAATCATCAGCACAGCAAAAAGCGGAACTAGCATTGATAAACAAGATTGTCTGCCTAGTTGTAACAAAGCAGAAACTCTCAGCGAAGCTGCTGGGAAATTGCTCGATGCCCAAAAACAAAAAGGGGCTAAGAGAAAAAATGAAAAACCTCTTTCACCAATATCCAAATCTAAGCGGGCGAGTGGACGGGTTTTGCTCTCGACCGCTACTGCAAGTCAACAAGCAAACTCTACTAACAGATATGCCATTCTTGACACAGACATTGCCAGTTCTGAGGAAGAAAGTGAGAGCCCGATGCATACCGAAGATAATCCTGATTACAGCCCAATAGGCAAAGCAACTTATATTGGCCAGGACTCGCAAAATGCGACTAGCAAGCTCTAATACTCAGGTTAAGGGCCCTCCAAAACCACCACAAATTGTTGTCACCGTCAGCAATATAAATGATCTATTTGAGCTAATAAAGGAAGTAGCAGATGTTAACAAAGTCATTGTCCAATGCAATCAAGGGGAAACGGTCCGAATCTTTCCCAAAGACAGTGACACTTACAGAGCCATTGTAAGTCATATGGACAGTATTGGACTGGAATTTCACACTTATCAAATGACAACTGAGAAGCCACATAGAATTGTTGTTAAAAATTTAAACCATAGCACATTGAATCATAATATTACTGCTGATCTTAAAAGACTAGGTTTTGAGGTCCTCCACATACATTGTCCAAGCTCTAGAATCGATAAGGATAAAAAACTCAATATATTTTTTATCAATATAAAGCCCGGTGCCAAAATTAGTAACATTTATCAAGTTAAATACCTATGCGGTCAAAAAGTGGAGGGATTGAAAGGATGCGGAAAACCGCTGAAATCACCCAATGCCGGCGCTGCCAGAATTACGGTCACACAGCTAAGTACTGCCACCGACAACCCTATTGTGCAAGATGTGGTGAAGGACACTTCACCTCACAGTGTATGCTGTCCCCTGATGCACAGCCAACCTGCTACCATTGCTCTGGAGGCCATATGGCCAGTTACAAAGGCTGCCACTGGTACCAGGAATTTCTTCGCAGATCAACCGGATCCACAAAAAAGAACAATATTTCCAACAGGGTGGGTCAAGCTTCATCAAGTACCCAAATGATCTCTGCCCCATTCAGGCTTAATAACATTGAACATCAGTTTCCCAATTTGCGATTGAATGGCAGAGCTACGCGATCCTCAACACAGCAACAACAGCAACCACCACAACAACAGCGTAACAACACAGGTGTGTCTTACGCTGATGTAATAAAACGCAATTTTAATGCAACCACTAGTAAGGATGGACCTGCTCAGCAACGTCTACACTCACTAGGACACAACAATCATCAGCAACATGATATGATGCCTAACCAACAACAAAACTTTTCCCAAGTTCAGGCACTACTCCAGGAACAGCAGAATCAGTTCATGCTATGGCAACAGCAGCTCCAACAACAGAGGCAACAGCAGTTTCTTACATGGCTACAGCAGCAGCAACAACAACAACAGCAGCACTACAGTCAAAATAATCAACGTATACAAAAACTCGAAATAATGGTTCTGGAATTAGCCAATATAATTAAGCAACGGACGGAGGACGGACCAAATCCTCAGTCCCAAAACAACGTTTCAGCCCTACAATGAACCCGCTGAAGGTTCTTATCTGGAATGCTAATGGCATTTCAGGGAAGGCAAAAAGAAGTAGAGCTCTTCGTGCACAACAACAGCGTTGACATTCTTCTTTGTCGGAGATCAGGATGAAAAGGGGCGATATTGTAAAAATATATGGTTATGCCTTCTACCCTGCTTATAGACCATCTCGGAACAATAATAGCGTTGGAGGGGCAGCGGTTCTGGTAAGGAATTCTCTTCGCCACTTTCCACAAAAAGTAATTGAGACGCGCAGCATACAAATGTCTTCAGTTAAAGTAGCCACAGGATTGGGTGACATAGAATTCAGTGCTATCTACTGCCCTCCAAACATCAGGATTCTGGAACAACAATTTATGAATTTACTAAGAAGCTGTGGCCAAAGATATTTGGTTGGTGGAGACTGGAACGCCCGACATTGGTTGTGGGGAGACACATACAATTCACCCAGGGGTCGCGAACTAGCAGAAGCAATATCTGCTACTAGTGCCAAGATCCTTGCAACTGGGTCACCAAGCAGGTACCCATATGTGCTGCACCATACGCCCTCCTGTATTGGCTTTGCGGTCTATCATGGAATACCATACTGCCAGGTAAACATAACTCAGAGTTGGGATCTGGAATCAGACCATCTGGCGTTAATCGTCAGTATCCACACGGATGGTTATATAGCCAATCTAAGCCCTCGCCTTATTACCAAACACACCGACCTAATAGCCTTCGAACAGCATTTGAGAAACGCACTCCAGCTAAACACCACTCTAAATTCTGGGAAAGATATTGAAATGGCTGTAGACAATTTAACAGAATGTATCCACAGGGCTGCTGCTGCTTCTACGCCTTCTGTTCATTTTATAAACAATAGGTATGATATAACACTAACAAGAGAGGCCAGAGAGCTCTTCGTGCAGAAAAGGAGACTCAGAAGGCGTGCAATAAGAACTCAAGACCCATGGGACCGTATCCTTTGGAATAGGGCTGCAAAACAATTACGAATTGTATTAAGGGATCTTCGAAGCAAATTCTTCGAGCAGAAACTGGCTTCCATGGACTATACAGTGGATGCTAATTATTCACTTTGGAAGTGCACAAAATCTCTCGAAAGACAACCATTTAGACAAGTGCCTATCCGATGTCCTAGCGGTGACCTTGCCAAAAGCGAAGATGATTCACCGCAGATGACCAGTTTAGTGAGGCCAGTGATAGCTTACAGTCAGCTTTGCAGATGTCTTTACACATATCAAGTCTGCAAGGACTGAAGAGATAGCTGAAATCATCAAGGACCTTCCGGGGAATAAAGCTCCTGGCATAGACCGAATATGCAATGCCACTCTAAAAGCCTTGCCTACCCGGGCTATTATCTACGTGGCTCTAATCTTTAATGCCATTCTAAGAGTGCAACACTTTCCTAAGCAGTGGAAAATGGCTGCAATCATAATGGTTCATAAGCCTGGAAAATCAGATAACGATCCTGAATCGTATCGGCCAATAAGTCTCCTGCCCTCACTATCAAAGGTATGGGAAAGAATTATTGCCAACCGACTGAAGAACATCATTAGTGAACGGGATATCTTACCGGATCACCAGTTTGGCTTTCGGGAGGGTCACGGCAGTGTGGAACAGGTTCATAGAGTAGTGGAGCATATACTACAAGCCTTTGATGACAAGGAATATTGTAATGCTGTCTTCATTGACATGCAGCAAGCCTTTGATAGAGTTTGGCATATGGGTTTGCTAAGCAAAATCAAAAAACTATTCCCAGCACCACACTATAGTGTCCTGCGATCGTATTTAGAAGGCCGGCAGTATATGATCAAAATCAGGAACACTTTCTCCAACCCTTATCTTATGAGAGCCGGAGTCCCACAGGGCAGCGTACTGGGCCCATTACTCTACTCAGTCTATACTGCTGACATACCTGACCCCAATGTAAACCATAAAGCTCTCCTTGCTACGTATGCGGACGACATAGCCATTCTATATAGCTCCAAATGCCGCTCTGAGGCAGCTACAGGTATGCAGGAGTACCTCAACTCAGCTTGGTGCAAGCGATGGAACTTAAAAATCAACGCACAGAAGACCATAAATCCTTGCTACACAGTAATGCGGCTCAATGACCACACCCCCGCTATTCAACTTGATGGAGTAACCCTTAGCCAACCCACAGGCTAGATATCTTGGCATCACGCTAGATAAACGCCTTACCTTCGGTCACCACCTTAAAGCTACGGCGAAAAAATGTGGGCAAAAGAATGCAGCAATTAAGGTGGCTGATCAACCCGAAAAAGCACTATGTCGCTTAGGGCTAAAAGGGCAGTCTACGTACACTGCATCGCTCCGATCTGGCTATATGGTGTGCAGATCTGGGGGAATCGCAGCTAAATCCAATTACAAAGATTACAGGTGCTCCAAAATCGCGTTGTGCGCCAAATAACAAACTGCCCTTGGTATGTGCGTGGCTCCACACTACACCGGGATCTGAATTTACATACAGTGGAGGAGCAGATTAATAGGTACACCAGTAGGTATAGGGACCGCCTTCAGAGGCACTGTAGTATCCTAGCAAGGCGACTACTCCCCGCCAGGCCCCTGAGACGGCTAAAAAGATTGGGCTTTGACAAAAACATGAACACAATAAATAATGCTAATTCCCCTTAGTATACTAAGAGGTTTGGTTCTCGTCAAACTACACAATTGCGTTGTTATGATACTAATTTTGCAAGAATGGATTCAGCGCTTAAATTTAAATAAAAAAAACCTTTTTTAATTCTAAAATTTCTCTCATAGGAACGTCAAAGAAGAACTATTATGTTATTTATATACCCAAACTTAAGCGGCAATGAACGAATATTTGGCAGCATCTTTTGAATCGATAAACAACAGACAGATTGTGGAAAAGTTATAAAACTGGCAGTTAATACGACAAATCTCATAGAACAAATTAAAGGGAGGCGTCCCAATTGTCTTACTTACATATTGTAATGTTCAGAGAATTTATTTGTAATTGAAATGATAAAGTTAATTAGTTCTTTGTTTGTTTTCGGTATTTACCGAACTGACTTTATTTAAAAAAACATTCTGTAGCTTAGCCTAAGAATTTTAAGTATATAAGTTCTGCCGCTGAAGGCAGCAGAACGAGAGAGCGTAGTATGTATGTATATGTATATATATGCATATATATGTACAGACGGTACATACTCGAAAAGTGCTTACGCTACGTTACGTTCTCACGCTGTGGTCAGTCCGCCTAAGTGACGGGTCCTATTACAGCACATATATATATATTTGATTATTTAAACTTATTTACTTTATGTTGAGCATATGACCACTGGTTACATTGTATACTCTACAATGCTGTGGGCATATGCTCATTTGGCATACAACATACTACACCTTCCTTTTTAGAGAAATAACGTAATAATATTATGTAGTTATTTTTTTTGTTATACGTTAGTACTTAAATATATATGTAGTTATTTAGTTGTGTTTTTTTTTTTGAATATATATTTTTTTTTTTGCGTCTTTTATATAAAAATTGTGTTCTTTATTATCTTTATCACGAACTCAAATGAAATTTTGTTTTATCTATTGTTTTAATTTAAATTAGGTTATTATTATATAAAAAAATTTTATTATAAATGAAAATTTTTCTTTTTTTTTTTGTTTTTTTTTTTATTATTTGAATTTTTATATATTTTCTTCTTTTTTTTTTTTAATTTATATATTTTGATTTGTTACGGTTGATCATTCCAATTTTGTATTTTATAAATGGTTTTAGTCTGTTTTTATGTACGTTCTGTTTTTTATTTTTATCTATTGCTACAATTTTTAACCTATTATCATTTTTCGTTTTTTATTTTCGCTACCTTAATTAAAATGGTTCCCTATTTTATTTTGCTTCTATTTTATATGGACTTAGGTTCTATTATCTTTTTTTAACAAAACTTGATTTCCTATTTTTAAATCAATATCTAAAGTACTTTTTATCGTAATATTTCTTATTCTTGAACTTATTTTTTTCTAACATTATGCTAGCTCTTTTATATGCTATTTCTATTCTAAATTTTATTTCTTTAGAGTAGTCTTCTAAATTGTATATAGGATCTATTCTATCTATTTTGTTGAAATCTATGAACTGATTTGGTAGTCTTCCAAATACTAGTTCGTATGGACAATATTCATGCACTGCCGAGGGTGTTGTGTTGTAACAATAAGTGAAATATTGTATCCAAACATCCCAATCGGACTTATCTGTTGATATGTATGAACGAATATATTCATTGAATGTTCTATGACTTCGTTCTATTGTCCCTAAAGTCTGGTGGTGATATGCTGTAGATGTTATATTTTTAATTTTCATGTACTTGCATATATCTGTTATAATCTGGTTCTTATACTCAGTTCCCATGTCCGTAATGAGTGTTTTCATTGGACCGTACTGTAGTATAAAATTTTCGAATATAGATTTAGCTACATTACTTGCACTTTTGGATGCAACTGGAATGGCTACTAAATATTTTGTCAGATCACATATCAATGTGACAATATATTCATTTTCATTATCTGATTTTGGTAGCGGACCTATTGTGTCCACTATCACTCTATCAAAAGCCTTTGCTGGTCATGGGGGTTTTTGTGTGTTTCGTAGTTTTTGATACCTGGCATTTATGACATCTGCTTATGTACTCTTCCTTGAATTGGATCATCATGGTATGTAGACAGTATTGCTTCTCTTTCTTTTTCATTTTCTATTAGGGTCACCGGCTGGAGTAGCGCTACTCTTAATGTTTTCAATATAATATTGCCCATATTTTTAAAAGTATCTATTGAAATAATTTCAAAGATCTTTTCGCTCGGTGCCACTTTGAGTTGGCTGATTTCAAGTATACCGGCTTGCATTTCAAGCCTTTGGAAGAACTGACCTAAGTCGAGAATTCCATTGGTGTACAAATCGCTAACATCAATTCTTGCTATAACTTTCTTTCCATGTTTCAATGAACATTTATATGCTGTTATTCGCAAGGTCACTACTTTTCCGTACCTCATCGTTCTTGACGACTTCGTATACGTTGGGCCTAGAAGCATTTTGAAGTTTTTGCCTTTGGTAAAAATTCTTCCTTATTAACTGCGCAGTTTTTCTGTCTACTTTGTTGCCTGGTAGTGACTTTCAGGACTTTTATATTCATATCTTTTAATTCGGATATAGTTATCCGCGATAGGGCGTCTGCCACAAAATTATCTTTACCTCTCAAATACTCTACTGTGAAATCATACTCTTCCAATTCTAAACGCATGCGTGTTAATTTTGAACTTGGGTTGACCATGGAGAATAAATATGTTAATGGTCTATGGTCTGTTCGCACTGTGAAATGTTTGCCATATGTATATGGTCGAAAATATGTTATTGCCCAATGTATTGCTGCTAGCTCTTGTTCTGTAGTACTCTTGTTGCTTTCACCTGCTGAATGACCTGAATGCTCTTGATGCATATGCAACTGGAAGTTGGAGTCCATTATAGGTTTGAGTTAAAACTGCTCCACATGCTTGTTTGCTTGCATCTGTGATTATGCAAAATTCTTTGCTAAAATCTGCAATAGATTGGGTTGAACGAGCTTGTCTTTTAAGTATTGGAATGCGTTTTCGCATTCTGCTGTCCATTCGAATGGAACATTCTTTTTACATAATCTTGTTATGTGCCGGGAGTATTCGGCGAAATTTTGTATGAAACGTCTATAGTAATTGCAAAATGCAACGAAACCTCTAGCACTATCTGCATCATGTAGGACTGGATAATTCTTGATGACGTCAAATTTTTTATCATCTGGCAAGATTCCTTTGTCTGTGCATTTGTGACCTAGGAATGTCACTTCATGCATAAAAAATGAGCATTTTTCTGGATGCAGTTTTAGATTGTTTTTTTCTGCAAAGTTCAAAAACATCTATTAAATTTTTAATCATATGTTGTTCAGAACAACCAATAACAATTAAATCGTCCATATAAAGGAAAGCTTGGCTAGGCTCAAGCCCTGAGAAAGCTATTGTCATCATTCTCTGAAATGAATTAGGTGCTATTTTTAGACCGAAAGGTAATCGCGTGAAACGATATGAGCCATTGCTCGTTGAAAAAGACGTTATATCTCTTGATTTTTCTTCTAGTTCAATTTGATGAAAACCTGACATTAAGTCAAGGCAAGAAAAATATTTAGCTCTTCCCAATTGATCAAGAATATCGTCAATTCTGGGGAGCGGAAACTTATCTGACAGCAATTTTTTATTTATTTGACGATAGTCAATTACTAATCGCCAATTTTTTTCTTTAGATCCCGAAGGGGTTTTCTTTGGGACTAGTAAAAGTGGGCTATTATAAGGCGAAACAGATGGTTCAACAATACCCTGTTCAATTAACTTTCCAACTTGTCGCTGGATTTCTTCTATTTGGCTATGCGGATTCCGGTAATTTTTCACATATACTGGTTCATCATCCCTAAGTCTTAATTTCTGTTGATAAAAATTATTTGTTGTGATTGGTTCGGTATCAAGTCCGAACACGTCACTATACTCGGTGCATAACTTTTCAAGTTTGTTTTTAAATAGTATTGGGAAATTTTTCTTCAATTTATGAATTACAGATTCTTTTCTTGTATCTTTGGTATTTTGAACTATATCGTAGTTAGAAAGTGATTCAAATTTTATATTGTCGAAGCCTACTATTTGGCATTTATTTGTGGTATTTAAAAATCGGACAAAAGTATTTTGGGCTGTTGTGATAGTGTTTGCAACATAAACACCCGGTTTAATTTCCTGATTGGGAATTAAAATGTTATCTTCTGCTGAAGATAGGTCTATTTTGCGTACCACTTGGGACCTTGCTAGTAGAAGTGTTGAGTTATTTCCAGAACTGAATGTTATTGGAACATAAATTGGGTACGTTAAATTTTGTGGTCTTAGTATAAACCAATCTTCTGAATTACTGTAATCTAATTTGCAATTAAATGTTTTTATGAAATCTAATCCTATTATTCCATCGCATGGGATTGCGAAATCTGAATGAAGTAAATGAAATTTGTATGGAATAATATATTTATCTGTCTGCAATTCAATTGAAACTAGGCCTTTGGAGTTTATTACTCCTTCTCCTATGCCTCGAATAGTTTTGTTTACTTGGATGTTATGAAATACATCAGAATTTTCTTTTCTTATGGAGATGTCTGCACCGGTATCAATTAAGAATGTTATTTTCTTATTTGTCGTAACATTCTTAAATGATACGAAATTATTAAGACTTAGGTTAATGGAATAGACGTTATTTTTTAATTTTGAGCATTTGGAGGGACTTCCCCGTTTTCCTGGTCGATTTGGGTAACTCGGATATTGTTCCTATTATTATTATTATAGCTGTTCCTGGTCTGGTTGTTGGTATAACCGTTATGTTGGTTATTTCCTTAGTTACCTCTATTGTTCCTGTAGTAACCTCTGTTGTTTCCTCTATTATTGTTTCTGTTCTGTTATATTGCTATCATTTTGACTAGTTTGTTCTGGCAATTCTGGCTAATTGTTATAATAACCACGACCATTGCCTCTACCGCGATAATTATATCTGTTATTATTATAGTTACCGCGGCATCTTTGAGTGTATAGTACAGAACTGGAGCTTCCAGTCAATTTGGAATACTTTCTTCTAGGTACGACTCTAATGGCCTCATTCATTTTTTTAAAATGACCAGACTTTATCACTATTCTCGTTTGTCTGTCAGCAATTGTTTAACATTGTTTGAATAGCTGTTTCTGTACTGAACCTTTCAGCTTGCTCTACAGTTAAGCCTTCATCAATATACGTAGCTTCCAAAAGCTGCCGTAAATTATCAAGTTCTTGTGTAAAATTGTCCGGTGTTTTTACCTTCTGGGTCACTTTTTCCAGTCGGGCTTTTATTACTCCGGATGTTTCACCGACTACAACCTCTTACAATTTTTTTATTATTGCATCGATGGTTGTTAAGTCTTGGACTTTGCATAGTGTTGGGCCAATAATTTTATATTTAATTACCTCAACAGCTATGTCTTCATATTCTCCTACGTCAATTTTAATAAACTTCAAAGCTCTTATAAACCTTTGAAGATGCTCTCTTTGTCCATTAAACTCTGGAATGGAGCTTGAAATATCTTTCATGTATGCTCTTCGAGCAATTCTTTCCGCCATTTTGTCTATTGTTTTTATGACACTTGTATTGAATTCTAAATCAGAATCGTTGTCTTGTTCAGACAATGTACCTGACTCTATGTTTTTGTCTGTCTCAATTGTGTGTTTGTATTCTTGACTTGATTTTCTCTCGATCTGGTCAGTATCCATTAATACTAACTCATCAAATTTGGCAGGCGTATTTATTATATTCGGGATAAATAGGTTTAAACTATGTCTCTCCGAAATGTATCTAAGGTTTTCCCTTAGTCTTTTTAACACATCGTGTCCTTGCGTTAAGTGCAATTGTGTTAATCTATTTGAATTTGTATAGATTACTTCACGAATGTTATTGTATGTCTTTATCAAGCATCTAATGTGCTTTTTTTTGTTTGCTTTGAAATCGGTGCACTTTTATTTAGGCACTTAAATGATTTATCAAACTCAATACGCTCATGCTTAATAATGGACACTATCTCGTTCCATTCCATTAAGCAAGGTTAAAAAAAAAAAAATTGGTTTTTTTTTGGGAAAACCCCCTTTTATAAAACACAAAAAAAAAAAGGGTAACTATTTTATTTTATAAAAAAAAATATATTTTAAAAACCCCAAAAATAATATTTTTTTTTTTTTTTTTATAAAAAAAAAAAAATAAAAAATTTTAAAATTTAAAAATTTTTTTTTTTTTTTTATAAAAAAATTTTTATAAAAATTTTTAAAAATTTTTATATTTAAATTTTTTTAGCAAATAAATAGGTTATGGGGGGGTTTTTTTAAATTTAATTTTTTAAAAAAAAAATATAAAAAAAAAACATATGCGCATAAAATAATTACAATTATCAGTAGAAGTACATTTGTCAATCTTAGGTCAATGTTTGATGACTGGATTTGATTTATTACGTTTGCAGTGGAGTCCACTGTCTTCGTATCAATTAAACCCATATCTATATCATCAAATTTGCTTAAGCTATTGTTGAACATAAACTTTTGTATTTAAATTTTAAATTTTGTTTTTGATCTTTCAGAACTGTCCTCTTTTTTTTTACGCGCGAATCCCAACCGATGCAAAATTTGCCACTCCTTATATATGTTTTTTTATTGTGTTTATTTCTCTATTCTAAAATTTAGGTTCATTATCTATATCATTTGACCTGCTCCTAAGCGTCAATAAAAACTGTGTACAAATTGTGTATACTCTATATAGGGAGAGAAAAAGTGGGAAAAGCATAAAAGTTCCTTATATTGACTTTTTTGTTTTTGGAAATTAGTGCAATAATGGGGAAAAAAAGAATAAAAATTGGAATGTATGTTATTTAAATCATAATATATATATTTTTTTTTTTATGGGAAAAATAAAAAAATTTTCATTATATTTATTTTTTTTTAAACTGATATATAAAATGTATGTTATTTAAATTCATATTATATATATTTTTTTTTAATGGGAAAATAAAAATTTTCATTATAGTTATTTTTTTTTCAAAACTTGACAAATTACCTAACTCGTGATAAAGATGTATATAAAGAAAATCAATTTTTAAAAGCACCTTAGTTGAAAACTAAGCGCCAGAGACGTGGAAAAATTAGTGTTAGAGGAATGTGGTTGGCTAACAATTCAGGTATACATTTCATGTATATTAATTTATTAAAAAAAAAAGAAAAAAAAATTCTCCAACCACATTTGTTAGTAAAAAGCCTATTTTTTTGTTTGTTAGTAGTTTTTCAACCGGCGTATTCGCCTCTGATTGAGTTTTTTAAAAATATTTTAAAATTAATGGCAAGTAGGCCTATGCGTATTCGCGGCCTGCTTGCGTTTTCGCTCTTTGGCGGAAGGTATGCGGTTTTAATTGCATCTATATTTACGCTCTATGTAGCGTTGTCGGTTCCACGTTGTGTGCTCATTGTAGCACTGTCGGCGGGGCCAGTGCTGGTCGCACTGGCTTTTTGTTTTTGGCAGACTGGGCTGGGAGTATTTGCTCTCAATTGTCTTTGCCTATACATTAAGCATCTCCATTTGACTGCTGATTAAGCGAATTGCTTTGCTTTGTTTGTCAATGTAGTATTAATTTGCTGGTGCTGACAAATCATCGAATATTTTATCCAGCTCCAATTTTGGCGATAAGGCTTCAAGGTTAAGAAGCTAGCAGAATTTTGATGACTGCTGTTGACCCATATTGTTCTTCGATGTGGTATTAGTGTTCGTTACACTGGTCATCATTTATTTAATTGTTTAATTTAATTTTAATTTTTTCATAAACAGGCTTGTGATCTCAGTCACGGTCGCCATGTAAAGTTAATTGTTCCTCGTCAATAAAATAATGAGTTCTTTTCGATTTGTCGGTATTTACCGAACTGAATTTATTTTATAAAATGTTCTGTTGCTTAGCCTAGGAGTTTTTAGTATATAAGTAAGTTTGAGTTCTGTCGCTCAAAGCAGCGGCAAAACGGGAGTATATAGCAAGCCATATGTATTTGTATATATTGTTAAATATGTATATATGTGCAGAAGGCATATACATGCGCTTGGTACCGAATGGTCAGAACGTCATAGTGCTTACGCTGCAGTTCTCACGCTGCGGGCCAGTCCACATATAAGTGGCTGATCATATTGCGGCACTTGACGGCGGTTATATTATGTAAACAAAGCGACAAAGTGTCTCTATGTTTATGTGCTTGATACTCTATTATTCAATCTGGGCATATGACCACTTTACATATTGTATACCCTACAATACGGTGGGCATATGCTTGTTTGGCATATAACATACTACAATAAGTAGGTATGGACATATGTATATTAAATTTTGCAATTGATTTAAGGCGGTATTTATTATCCGATCTGATTCTAATTTACTTGTGTAGCGTAAAAGTAGAATTAATATTATTTGGTTGAGATATTTATAGAATTGAAAAAGTTTTTCTTATATTCGATCAAGGAATAAAACCATATGAGTTTCGTTTGCAATTTGCGGGCGATTTTGGACAGAAATATTCGGAAACGTCAAATCAACAACAAAAATGACATAACAACAGCCCTTATTAAGGAATGAGCCAAAATAAGTCCAGAAACCACAATGAAATTGGTTGGTCCAAAGGGTATGAAAGCAGTCATAAATCAAAATGGGGGACACACTAAATATTAAATTTTAAAATATTATCTATAAAGAGAACATTGTTGCCATTTTTTTAAGTTGGGTCGAATAATTGAATTGTTTAGTTTCTTAGTTTTTGTTACCTACATCTTACAGTTTAGATATATGTATTATAATAAATGAAGTTGATTTTTTTAAGTTTAAGCATTAACAAAGACTTCTGCATTTATTTTTTTTTTGGAAAATTTTACTGGTATAAATGTTATTGCGATTTTAATTTTATAATTTAAGAAGGGTCAAATAGCTTACAATTACAGGCACATAGTGAAAAGAATGGAAAATGAAAGATAATCTATCTTTGTATTGCAGTGTAAAATGAAAAAATAATACTACTGGCATGAGATGTTGTGTGTTTTTATCTATTCTTTTTCGAGTAATTTGTAACGAATTGAATCAAGAGCACATTGTTGTCTCTCTCTTTATCAAAACGCCATTTATATTTGCATCCCCACAAGCATGAATGCATATGCATGTATTTAGATGTTGGTACGTTCGTGAAGAGTCTTGGTGTCGTTTGATTGGTTTGAAATGTAGCCTACATAGTTGTCTCCCTCTTTATTAAAACATTTAGCGTAACACACACGCATGTTACAGAGGGCGAGAAAATGTCGCTCTCGCCATTGTGTATCTGCACATGAGTTTATTGCTGGATGTGTGTGTAAGCGGGTATAGCAGTTGCATGATTGGTTTACAATAATGGAAGGCGCATCTGCCATGTTTAATTCTAAATATCAAAGAAGCTTACTTCGGCCATGCTGGAGTTTGTATACCCTTGCAGATTATATGGTTACGTTCTCCCTCATATCGGATTCAAGATATGTATTTTAAAAATTACAAATATAAAATTTTTAAAAATTTGAAGCAAAAAAAGAAACAGTAAGAAAAATTCGGGTTCGCCAACGGCCGGGATTGAACCTCCGCTCATGTCAACTTCAGAATTGATTTCTACCTACTGCGCTACCAAACTTGAAATTCACGACCTCGCTATTTCGGTATACATTGCAAGCGTCCAGCTTCTCGATCTCTAAATTTTCTGACGAATTCTAGAAAACAACAACACAATACAAATAGTTTTCTGTCTCTTTCTGTTTCGCACTCAGCTTGTAGTCTTTTCAAGCACGTGTTCGCATATATGTATGTATGTATGTTTGTATGTTTCCATGTATGTTGTTTGTGTATGCATATATAAAAGCAAATATAAACGTATTTAATTGGCTGCATATGCATACATACTGATGCTGATGGGGGTTGATTCATTGATTTTATTGATTTTCATATGTCGGTGTTTATTATCCGATCTGAATCAAACTTGCTGGTAAGGTGTACGACTATAGCTGCACCCTGTTTTTTCTTATAACTCAAAAACGAATAGACATACAAGAAATATAAAATTACCGTTTGATAAAGTATGAAAAAAGATGTACATAGAAGTAAAAAATAACAATAACAACATTCGCACAAAATAACTGTAATTTTTCACATTTCGTTTTGTTCGAAGTCTCCCACCACTGTGAGACAAAAATTAAAAGTGGCTTCCAAATTGTTGCAATGGCATCAAGAGGCGCGGGTGAAGTTCGCTAGAAACAATATGTCAACTGATTGGAAAAAGGTACAGGATTTTTTTGTCTTATAAAAAGATACTAATTTTATATTTTAGATAATTTTTTTCGGATGAGAAAAATTTAATTTGGATGGTCCGGACGGATTCTCATATTATTGGAGAGATTTAAGAAAAGAACCTGTTTAGTTTTCGAAGAGAAATTTCGGTGGAGGATCTCTCATGGTATGGGCTGCTTTCTGTGAGTCAGGATGCTTGGAGCTTGCATTTCCAAGCACTCATATGAACTCCAGAGAGTATATCGATTTGCTCAAAATGAACCTTCTACCGTTCCTTCGAGCACAACGAGAAAATTCATTTATTTTCCAGCAGGATAACGCATCAATGCACGTCAGTCGGGAGACCCGGTCATGGGTTGATGAGAATGGTATTACACTATTGATGTGCCCGGCATGTTCTCTAGACATGAATCCTATGGAGAACTTGTGCGAATGTTGTTGATGTTATTATTTATTTCTACGTCTTTTCTCATGCTTTATCTAACGGTAGTTTAGATTTCTTCTATGTCTATTCGTTTTTGAGTTATAAGAAAAATCAGGGTGCAGCTATAGTCGTGCACCAGAGTTTACAATACTATGTATTAATAAAGTTATTTATTTGTTTGAGTATATCTGGTCATACTAAAACTCATCTCCAACTTGAAAAATTAATTAAAGTATAAGCAGTTAGCAAACTATCGATAGTGGTCCCATTCGATATTCTCAATAGTTTAAGGAGAAAAATTCGATATCACTGAATTTTTATTTAAATTGATGGAATAAGAAATTCAAATTTGAACAATGTTAATTTGACTCAATGCAAAGAAAAATATAATAATAATTCATTTGTTGAATTTTTATAACAAAGAAAATAAACAATACTATAACTGTAACAGTATGTTGAGATCCAATATATGTAAATACATTACATAGTTTCTAAAAAACTACAAACAATTAATAATTAACAATATAATTAATTGAGATCCATTAGAGCTAGAAAACCTTAATCAATCTAGGCTTTTTTTTGTAAAAAAAAGCATGTCAACATGCTTCGCATTTAAAAAAGTCCATCGATTGCTTATAACAAGCCCAGCCTTACTGAACATCCTCTCTGATTTTGTCCACAAGAAATTTATGTCCATACTCAGTATACTAAAATTAATAAACGTGTATTAATTTAAACTTTATACGTGCCAAAGAAATTAATACAATTACCTCCCAATATTTTAAAGCTTACACAAATGTTGTTTTGCACAAATTCAATTATAGTTTGGCGAGTCTTTGTATCTCAGCACGTGTTGAGGGTTCTAGTTTATCTGAATCATGGAGACTTAAGGGAAGCGAGTTCACTTTCAAGAAGCTTCTTCGCTTGAGCTTGACGAATTTGGGTAATGGTTCAACATCGAAGACAATTTTGTTTTTCTGAAAAAAACTTGCTGGAGCCAACATGTTTGTTGGTTTTTGCAACTGAGAAGCTTTGCCTTGATTGTGCAATAGCAATAATACTTCAGTGAAATCTCTTGGAACTTTTCTCAAACATCAACATAAATTCTGGATTTATGTATAAGCCATGCTTTGTACTTTTCGCTGTAAATTTCTTTTGGCGTTTCGCCATAGTACATATGTATGTATTTTGTTTTAGGCTTCATGCTTGCGGAGAGAAATTAACTTTCCAAATGATCGTTATCGATAGTGACATCGATTCATTTCGTCACTTAGTGTTGGAAAATTGTACTCAAACAAGTGATCGAAACTTACAAAGATACATGATGCATCATGCATGGCTGCGTAAGTGTCATCGTCGAAGCCCATTTACGTTGGTCGTGTAACGGCAACGCTGCACAGTGGGAAAATTCCCATTTACTGGGTATTAATACCATTTACTGGATATTAATACCTAAATAACTAAAAGTAAGACTGATTTTTGATACGGGTTTCTGTTATTACTATGTATTTTGTACACCTTCAGAAATATTATAGGGAAATTTTTTGAATTATCTTACCAAATTCGTTATTTTCTTTCTATTTGTATTCAATGAATCTTTGTTGAATATTTTACTAATTTAATTAGTTAACTTGAATATTATTAGGCCTGCAATGTAAAATACATCATCATTTCTATTTTTTGTACATCCTTTTGAATTGCACAATATCGCTCCACACTTATTGTGGACGCTGGCGTCTCTGGATTTTCAGAAAGAAGAAAGAAATATGTTGACGAATATTCTTACTTGTTTGCATTGCGATGACTGAGAATAAGCTATCCTCATCGTCGGATGATTTTTAATATATACATAGTAACAATAAGAGGTAGTCTTCTTTTAAAAGTCTCCGTTTCGGATTACTGAAAGCGAAAAAAATAAAATAATTTAATCATATAATATATATTGTACATATATAGAAATTGTAAATTTTCATGAATTCATAACTTAACAGATGTGCATCGTTGCATACATACCAAACTTATAAATAACGAATTTCGTAACAATCGCTTCTTAATCTTTATTATTTATTAATAATAAAATGTTAACAAAATATAAGCGACCTTAAAATTAAAAGATAAAAAAAGTGATCACTAAGTTCAATGATGAATGACGATGTTTTTATATATTCACGAAATTCATTGATATTTACGAAACAAAATGGCTGAATGTCTAGTGCAATCAAGCTCATTATATGTTTATCTAAACCTTTCAGATCAGATATGTGATATGTAAGTAAGACAATTGGGACGCCTCCTTTAATTTGTTCTATGAGATTTGTCGTATTAACTGCCAATTTTATAACTTTTCCACAATCTGTCTGTTGTTTATCGATTCAAAAGATGCTGCCAAATATTCGATAATTGCCGCTTAAGTTTTGGGTATATAAAAGTTAACGCCAGGGGCTATGGCCACACACGCGAACACCAGGCCACCCATCTCCCCCTACAAACTGCTGGTTCTGCAGATTGCTGGCCCAGCGCAGTCTGCTGACGCAGCGCAGGTGACCGGCAAACGGTCGCACGCGCATCCGGTGACAGTGCTCACGCTGTTGCGCAAGCAACTGTCGTGGCCGCTTCCCCTTCCTTACTGCTGAGTCAACAGTTCAAGGCCTGCTCAAGGGCCTGGGAGCTGGCTGGGAAGTCATGGCACCGACACTCCACTTGGGACGACTGAAGTAGTAACACACATTTAATTAAATCATTTAAACACAAATTAATTAAGAATAAAGAAACCTTATAATGAGACTCGAATCCTTCGGCTTTTATATTAGGTAATTATCCTCGAGATGTCCTCATTCGAAAGGAAACAACTCGCTCACAAGGTGAGGGAGTTAACTGGCGCCCGAGCAGGGACCGCCTTCTTATTGTGTGAAGTCCGTGTGATAAATAAAATGACTAGTTAATTGAAAAAAGAAAGTATAATATAATAAGAATCCACATAAAAAAGAAATTAGTGATATTTTGCCACGAATTGCCTTTGCGCACACCAAGTGAAATATGCAAGCAACAAGTTGTGAGAAAGTAAGAGATAAAATCCGCAAATGATTTTTCTCTTCATTGCAAAAAAAAAAGAGAAAAAGAAAAGTGCAGTAGTGTAGTGCCGCAAATCTTTAAAGAATCTTCCATCTGAGTTTGGGAAAAATAATAAAAATTGTCGAAATAAACGGTGGAAAAATAATATCGTCATTTGCTACTGATTCTTGTGCTGTAAATTATAATTAAATTTAATAAAGAATAATAACGTCATTTGCTATTGGGTTTTTGTGTTGCTTTGTGTTTCTTTGATGTGTGAAAAGGAAAAATTCATAAAAAGGCAAGGTTGTCAAATTATAATGAAAATTAAAAAAGGTGTAAGTGCCGACGGCAATTTATTGTGGATGAAGATGGTGAATAAATAAAACTAAATAGAAGTGGAAATTGGCAATTATTGTTCAGTTATCAATCAATCAATCAAAATAAAATTAGATTACAAAATGAAGTTCTAATTGGCTAAGACTAAGAAGTGGCAATCAAAAAAAGAAGGTGGGCAGGTGCGCATGTCGGGGTTCGACCCCCCGTTGTCCAATTGCCAATTGACTTACGCGCGTGCTTCTGCAACTGAAGGTGGTCCATTAGTAAAAGAAAAGAATAAATTCATACAATCTAAGTGAGAACCAACTTGGCCGCTTGAGCCGCGATTGGCAGTTAATTAAGAACAATAAATTCAACTTATATAATGTAAAAGAACTTGAGCCACAGGTGGCATTTAGTTAAGAATGTCTATGATAAGGAAAAATAAAAAAAACCCTCATACAATCTAAAAGAAAACCACTGTGGCCACTTGAGCTACAGATGGCAATTAGTTAAGAAATATACAAAAATTAAAGAGAAACAAAACTACTTTCAAGAGAAATGTTCCGTCGCAGCGCGTGTGTATTGTCTGCTGGCTGTGTCTTTCGCCGAAGTTGTCCCCCACAGCGGGGATGTGGAGCACACCTACCTTAGTAGGCCCTCAACTGGGCTAAAAGGGATAAATGGAGCCTCCCACAACCAACAAAGAGGGACATAGGAACAGGCAGCTCACGCGTGCGACGGAAAACCACAAAAAAAAAAGTAAAAAATGAAAAGAAAAACTAGAAAGATGGACTAACTTCGGCCGTGTAGAAGTTCGTATACCCTTGCAGATTTTCTCTATATAATTCACCAGAAGCATTATTGTAAATCAAACATACCAAATTTACAAATTCAAAATTTTGAGCTTGATTAAAAAAATTTTTCATACAAAATTTTTTTTTGCACCGATTGTTCCTATAGCAGCTATATGATATAGCTAACCGATTCTGATAAAACTTGATTGAAGTATTAAGAAGTATATTAAACTCACAGATATCAAATTTCGTGGCATTCGGTTGAAAAACAACAGTTATTGAGGATAAACATTATTTATGACCGATCGTTCCTATGGGAGCTATATGATATAGTCGTCCGATCGGGATGATTCCGAGATATACAATGCCTGCAGCAAAAAGGAGCCTATGTTGAAAATTTCAGCTCTGTAGCTCTTATGGTCTCGGAGGAGAAGCTGTTGATCCAGACAGACGGACAGACGGACATGGTCATATCGACTCGGCTATTCATGCTGATCAAGAATATATATACTTTATATAGTCGGAGATGCTTCCTTCTGTGTGTTCCAAACTTCTGACCAAAATTAATATACCCTCTGCAAGAGTATAATGATAAGAACGAGGATGTGGACACATCTCCACCTAAGTAGGTCCTTGCTAGGACTAAAAGGGATAATGGAGACCTCCCTCAACCGACACAGGGGGGCATCACAACAGGCAGCTTCGCGACAGCAAAACAATAATACTAATAAATAGAAAACAATGAAAAAAATATCAAAGAAGCTAACTTCGGCCGAGCCGAAGTTTGTATACCCTTGCGGATTAATTGATTACTTTTTCCGTCATATCGGATTCAAGATATTTCAAAAATTGGAAATATAAAATTTTAAAAAATTTGAACCAAAAAAAAGAAACAGTAAGAAAAAATAAAGTTTGCCAACGGTCGGATTTGAACCTCCCGCTTACGTCATTTCTAGAATCGATCTCTACCTATTGCGCTACCAGACTTAAATTTCACGGTCTCGCTATTTCGATATACATTGCAAGCGTCCAGCTTCTCGCTCTCTAAATTTTCTGACGAATTCTAGAAAACAACACAATACAAATAGTTTTCCGTCTCTTTCCGTTTCGCACTCAGCTTGTAGTTTTTTCAAGCACGTGTTCGCATATATGTATGTATGTATGTTTGTATGTTTCCATGTATGTTGTTTGTGTATGCATATATAAAAGCAAATATAAACGTATTTAATTGGCTGCATATGCAAACATACTGATGCTGATGGGGGTTGATTCATTGATTTTATTGATTTATGTCGGTGTTTATTATCCGATCTGATTTAAACTTACTGATATGATGTAAAAGTATAATTCTCATCTGATCACCAAATTTGGTTGAGATATCTTAAAAAACAAAAAAGTTTTTCTCACAAAAACATACTTTTTCTGATGGGGGTTGATTATTGATTTTATTGATTTATGTCGGTGTTTATTATCCGATCTGAATCAAACTTACTGATATGATGTAAAAGTATAATTCTCATCTGTTGTTGGTTGAGATATCTTAAAAGACAAAAAAGTTTTTCTCACAAGAACTGTTTTGAACAACTCACATTTTGACCGAGGTACCTCTGATCTTTCCTATTTTTCTATAACTTATAGTTGTCCGATCCGACCAATCTTTAAACTTGATTTGCTTGAAAGATCAACGGACAGAATGATATGACTTTTATTCACGTAGCTCAAAATTAAAGATCAATTAAGTATGTAGAAACAGACAGACTGACAGACGGACAGACGGGCATGGTCATATCGACTCGGCTTTCGTTGCTGATCAAAAAAATATATATTTTGTGGGGTAAGAGAATATTAATACTTTATAAAAAAAAAAAAAAAATTATTTTATTTTTTCCACCGGGAGGGTATAATAAAGCTATGAATAAACAAAACAATTAATGAAGAAACGAATATATGGGTACTTGTGTACTCGGAACCACCGCAGCGCCTAAAGACTACGAGTGGCATTTCTTATTCTTAAGTAACAAACAAACACGAACAACACTAGTTCTAAGAGGAATGTTCCACATCACAAAAATATACAAAAACGAAAGAAAAAAAACACACACCTTTATCGACAAACAAACAAACAAACGGGAACAATATTAAATAAAAATGATTTACAAAAGATGTAATTAAAATAATTAAAGTAATTGCGAAGCTAGGCCGGCCGAGCATTCTATTGTTAGCATCGGCAATAGGGAAACATTTTATTTACACAAAAAAAACTAACTCTTTAATCCTTTCCAACAGAAACAGATTGATCATGTGAGGAGGACCACCCAACCATCAACAACACAATACCGACATAAAAACACAACTACTAACCGTATCCCGGGTAAGTGAAGAGTGCCAATAAATTCGAAAAATAAAGAAAAGAAAAAAATTAAAATTTAAACGCAAATATAATATTAAATACTATAGGGTATAACTTAAATCACAAAACAAAATTTTTCCCCTGAAACGATGGATAAAATGAAAGAGGCCATTTCCAGCCTGTTAGCTCAGGTAGCTGCCCTAACTGAGGAACTTAAGATCCAAAAGGAAAAAGTATTTACTTTAGAGGGAAAAAATTCAGACCCGGTAATTGAGCCAGACAACCCACCAATTAGAGCCCGCACCGAATATGACTTAAGACAGATAGCAGTCCTGCCAGATTGTGTCAAAGAAATAAGGCCACTGAATATCCAACCTTTATTAGGCAGGCCAAGGTCATAATACAGGATTACCAGGTAGCAAGGGACAAGCCCTTGTATCGGGCTTGAGGTCGAAAATAGAAGGCAGGGCGGATGAAGTGCTCATCGCTAACGACGTAACTGGCGACGATTGGCCAGCAATTAGAAAGGCCCTCGCATCCTACTATGTGGATAAGAGAGACCTACGGACTCTCGAATATCAGATGAGTATGTTGATCCGCGGCGAAGGGAACCTTGAAGCATTTTACAACAATATCAATAAGCACCTCCCTCTGATCGTGGGAAAACTCAGAAATGCGGGACATGATAAAGAAGTCCTTGCAGCCCTCAAAGCTTAGTATCGCGAAAGAGCATTACGAGTTTTCATCAGGGGCCTATCGCAGGAAGTATCAGGATTGCTCACGGTAAACCGTCCCAAATCCTTACCAGAGGCATTTTCAATTGCCCTAGAGCTGGACAACGTTATACTGGGGAAAAACTTAACCTCCCCAATCACTTTCGGCAGGCCACCATACCAACCACGGCCCGTTTACCGACAACAATACCCCCAACCAATTTTCCCCCAAGGTTCAACAATTGCATGCCCTACGGGAACCATAGGACCCCGGCGCCGTACCAGGCCTCGTCAACACAAAACGCGTACCGGGGTAGCCAACACATGACCAGACCGGCCATTAAGATGGAACAAGCGACCTCAGCTCAGTCTAGGAACCGATACCCGAGCCAGGGAATCGAAGGGACCGTGAAAAGAAGCCCCAGCGAGTCGACGAACCCGTTCAAGAAAACGCACTATATGTTCCATGCGGAAGCACCAACTGTGCTTGACACCAATGAGGCAACCTACGCCCCAAAGGATAATAGGGGCCTCCCAACAATTCAACCACTTTATGAGGAAAGGCCGGTGACCCCTGTTGCTGAGGGGGAGGAATGTGCGGCCGACACCGATCTTGCAATCGAAGACCAGCTAAATTTTATGGGCGTGGCCTCTCGAGCGTACCTTACATAGAACACGTAGGTAGGGATGGGGTTGTGCGACAGTTTCTTATTGACACTGGCGCAAACAAAACCTTTATCAGCCGAGAACTGTCGTATGAAACTTCGGCATTGCAAACCCCATTCCTGGTTCAGTCGGCCGGAGGCCCCATTAGAGTCTCAAAATCCACGACCGGCCCATTTTTCACCCCTTGGGGCAATAACAGTCTGCTCACATTTTACACGTTACCAAATCTAACCAGCTTTGACGGAATCATCGGCGACGACCTTAAGGCATTTGAAAGCAAAGATTGATAGGGAACTCGATACCCTAACAATACAACCCGGAGTGGTGATACCCCTCCTAAACCGCAGATCAGCTCAAGTTAACTTCCTATTAGAAGTAGGTCACCCGAAAGAAGCCCTAATCAATAACTTTTGCTCAGTTTTCGATCCCGTTGCCTCGGAGGGGCCGTAGAAAGCCAAATAAAAGCATCAATCCGCAACCGAACAGAAGATGTCATCTACACTAAATTCTACCCTTACCCGGTCCACATGAGAGAGGAAGTTGAACGACAGGTTGCGAAACTTCTCCACGAGGGAATGATCCGGCCATCGGAAAGCCCGTACAATGCTCCAGTCTGGGTGGTTCCAAAGAAACCTAAACCCAATGGAAAACTACCTAGGTAATCGACTATAAGAGGATAAATGCCGTCACCGTCTCCGACAAGTACCCAATCCCGGACATTACCTCTACCCTTGCTAGCTTAGGCAGAGCAAAACTTTTCACTACGATAGACTTAACTTCGGGATTCCACCAAATTCACATGAACCCAGCAGATATCCCCAAAACTGCTTTTTCAACCCTCAACGGAAAATAAGAATTCCTAAGACTAGACTAGAAAGACTCAATTCCTGCAAAAGCAAGTAGAATTTCTGGGTTACGTTGTTACGGGCAATGGTATTAAAGTTAATGACAGGAAGGTCGACGCAATCCTGAAAATACAACCCCCAAAGAACTTGAAGGAGCTTAAGTCTTTCTTGGGCATGACCTCTTATTACAGGAAATTCATAAGAGACTACGCCAAGGTTGCAAAACCACTCACAAATTTGACGCGCGCAGGTTAATCCTCCCAATCAAAAAGGATATCAATTGCACTGGATGACAAGGCAATGTGAGCCTTCCAGGATCTAAAAACACTTCTCTCCTCCTCGGAGGGGCTAGCTTTCCCGGACTTTTGGAAACCATTTCACCTCACTACAGACGCGTCGAACG
Source organism: Drosophila sturtevanti (assembly GCA_018150375.1). Taxonomy (NCBI): domain Eukaryota; kingdom Metazoa; phylum Arthropoda; class Insecta; order Diptera; family Drosophilidae; genus Drosophila; species Drosophila sturtevanti. The sequence continues at coordinate 264,103 of JAECWJ010000310.1, forward strand.
TCGCACTCGGTGCCGTCTTATCCCAACTCACCTCGAGCGACGACAGGCCCATCACGTACATCTCGAGGGCTCTCACCCGGACAGAGGAGAACTATGCTACAATCGAAAGAGAAATGTTAGCGATAATTTAGGCCCTAGACAGCCTCAGAGCTTACCTATACGGCATCTTTGAGAATTTACACTGACCATCAGCCACTTATCTACGCCATGGGAAACAGGAATTTCAACGCCAAATTAAAGAGTTGGAAGGCTAGGATAGAGGAATACAACTACGAGCTAATCTACAAACCAGGAAAGGCAAACGTGGTAGCTGACGCTTTATCGAGAATCTCGCACAGCCCGACTGAGGAAGCACCGAATCAGCTAAATTTAAATATCCTTGATACCCAAGGTAATGACACAGACTCGCTGGCAACGGTACACAGCGCATTAGAGGACGCCTCCGATATTATACCACACGTCGAAGTCCCCATTAACGTATTTAGGAACCAGATAGTCTTCGACCCCTCCCTATCAGACTATTCATGCGTTTCACCCCATGCAGGTTTCAATCGGCACTTAGTCCCTATCAAGACCTTGACCACGGCCGAGTTAAGCAATGCCCTGAAGAATTACCTTAATAAACGGAATAAAGATTCCAGATACTCATCTACAACTTCTCCAAACGTGTTACCTAAACTCGTTCACAAGTTACAGACTCCGCGTCACGCAAAGACTGGTAACTGATCTGACCGACGACGATGCAATCTATGGGATCATCACCAAAGAACACCACAGGGCCCATAGAAACCATAAGGAAGTAAGGCTTCAGCTGGGTCTATTTCCCGAAAATGGCAAGTAAAATCAGAAATATAGCGGCGGCCTGCAAGACATGTAAGCTTCACAAATATGATCGCCACCCTAACCAACCGCTACTGGAACCCACACCCACTCCAACGTAACCTGCGAAATCCTGCACATCGACATCTTCGCATTGGAAAAAGAAAAATTCCTCAGCTGCATTGACAAATTTTCGAAGTTTGCCAAGTTATTCCCTATAGACACGAAATCTGCACTCCACTTGCGCGAGAAATTAGCAGAGGTGCTGCACTATTTCACGGCCCCTAAAATCCTGGAAACTGACAACGAACGAGGACTCCTTTGCCCCACAGTACTTAATAATCTAAACCTGCTGAATATTGTCGTATACCATACCCCTACCCAACGGAGCGATTTCACTCGACCTTCCTCGAAATCTATAGGTGTCTTAAGTCCGAATTTTCAACCCTCAGGGTATCGGAACACGTACCCATGGCCGTCGATAGATATAACAACTCAATTCACTCTGTCACCGAAAGAAACCCAGTTGATATTTTCTTGGACAGGACCCCCAGGATAAATTATCAGGGTTTGACGGACTTTAGGCGCAACACTCTGGAAGACATAAGTGGCTTAATACAATCTAAACAAGAGGCAGTTATCCGCAGACGCAATGTCGGTAAACAAGAGCAAGTTAAGTAGAGAAGAGAGTTTTTTGTCAGAAACAAACAAATACAGGGAAAAGAGAAAAACCTTTTCAATGCAGAAAAAGTACATGAGGATAGAAAGGCCACCGTAAAGACAAGGTCAGGGAAGGTGTTCCATAAGGGTCACCTGAAATCCAAAGCGCGAAGCAAATAGGCAGGAAATCGACCCTTTTCCCATCGTTTCATCCCCCCCCAGGCCATATAAGCTTCAAAAATAAAAAAAAAATAAAACAAAAAAAACAACAAAACAAAAAAATATAAAAACAAAAATGAAGCACTCTTCACGAACCAGGTGGTATCCAAACCTAAAACAAATAAAAAAAAAACACAAACACAAAAAAACAAACAACAAATAAAAGAAACTCTTCTTAAGCATTACTAACTACCCTTCATCTTCAAGGATGGCATTGGTGTTGATACAGCAAGCAAGTGCTGCCCATTTCTTCAACAAGTCCGCATCAACGAAAAACTTTTCGACGCTACATATCGC